>WAAF01009895.1:18242-75263 GCA_013400475.1 Tricholaema leucomelas | reverse complement strand
CAGTGTGGCCAGCAGGACAAGGGAGGTTCTTCTTCCCCTGTACTCAACACTGGTCAGGCCACACCTTGAGTGCTGTGTCCAGTTCTGGGCCCCTCAATTCAAGAGAGATGTTGAGGTGCTGGAACGTGTCCAGAGAAGGGCAACAAAGCTGCTGAGGGGCCTGGAACACAAATCCTATGAGGAGAGGCTGAGGGAGATGGAGTTGTTTAGTCTGGAGAAGAGGAGGCTCAGGGCAGACCTCATTGCTGTCTACGACTACCTGAAGGGAGATTGTAGACAGGTGGAGGTTGGTCTCTTCTCCCAGGCACTCAGCAATATGACAAGGGGACACAGTCTCAAGTTGTGCTGGGGGAGGTCTAGGCTGAATGTTAGGAGGAAGTTCTTCACATAGAGAGTGATTTGCCATTGGAATGGGCTGCCCAGAGAGGTGGTGGAGTCACCATCCCTGGAGGTGTTCAAGACAAGACTGGATGAGGCACTTAGTGCCATGGCCTAGTTGATTGGATATGGCTGGGTGATAGGTTGGACTGGATGATCTTGGAGGTCTCTTCCAACCTGGCTGATTCTATGATTCTATGATTTTCCCCTTGCAAACAGTTGCACAGGTTTGGTCTGGTTTCATGCGAGTCTACCTTTTTGTGACTTGTAACTTTTGAGCCAGTAGTTCTGATGTACAATCAGACTTCACTAACACGAACATAATGCTGCAGGAAAATTACAAAGAGAGGAGAACATCTGAACTGCAACCTTGCAGCAGCACACTATGCACAGAGTGCCTGTAGATACAGTTTGTGTGGGAGGGCTCCGGGAGAATGAGATTGTAGCGCTGATTGATATCTTGTTCCAAACACTAACCAGACCAGATATTTCTCTGTGGCCAGCATAAATAATTATTTTGACCAACACTGCTGTTGTTGTTGCATGAATTCATTATAATATCCCATTGTGCTGCCTGACAAATACTTGGAGTGGGAGTTTCTGCCTGCTGTGATTTTTGTCTTTGCTTGTTTGCTCTCACACACTGAGTGGAAGAATGTAGACTCACAGGAGGTAATGAGGCAATTTGTAAACTTGTCAGCAAAAGGCATGAGAATTAGTCTCGTGGTGCTCTGGTGAAAGGGGAGATGAGTATCACAGGAGCCTCATTGCAGCGCTGCAGCAAAATCCTTATTTCTACATCAAGCCAGTCTTTTTTCTTGCATAGGCAAATCTCAGAGCTGGAGGTCTTTCTGCTCTGCAGAGATATACGATCAGCAGTCAACAGTCATCCACAGGATGCCTGAAGTAGCACCTGGATTTCCTCTTCCCCTAACTCCCACTTTTGAGCCACATATTTCCCTCTTTGTGCTTCTATGCCAGTAGTGCTACACAGAGTATAAACTCTGCAACAGATGCAGTATTCCATCTCCATCACTCCTATTCATTGCCCCAGTGTCTGCTTCTGGTCCCCTTGAAGGGGACTTCTCAGGGATGAAACTGTGTCCAAGTCCATAATGGCTGTTTATTGCCACATTACTTTTATTCTATGTGCTTCTCAGCAGCAATGGCACATCGTTAAGGACGTACAAAGCAACAATGCAGGATTTAAGTTATGAATGCTTTGTGTATTTTATTCCTCAAGAGGAGCTGAGAAGGGCAGAGCAGTCCATCATGCAGCTTTGTGCTCGTTAGCCTTATTCTCCCGGGAAGCGAGAGGGATCTTCCACACCTGTTGTCAGTCTTTCTTTTTCATAGCAGAGCAAGGACTCTTGCTGATTTTAGTATTGCTCTATTTTTCCTACTCACATTCTCAGGAAAGACATCTGGGAAGAAGGTTACAAAACTGTGTGAAAGCGCAGAAGCTCTATGGAAGGCAGCGGAGGTGTTTCTGTAACAACCTGTCAGGACAGTCTTGGAAATGGGAGAGCAGTCTTTAGAGGGGAAATTATACCTGAAAGTGATGGTTTGGGTGTCCCCTGCCCACCCACACTTTAGAAATTACCCAGACTAGACTCAGCTGGCTCTGGAAATATGAATGAAGCTTATGTTTACAGCTGGCACAATAGACAAGCAGATATTTACAGACAGAAATATACAAGGTAAAAGGTAATACAGACACACAACTCCCCGCCCAGAAACCTGAGTCCCTGGGAGGGGCTCTCTACCACCCCTTCACCTTCCCCCTATCCCTCTCAACCTTACCCCAGTCCCAAGGAAGAATAGAGGTTCAGCCAGGGGGTTAGCAAGCAAAGTGGATTAGACCAAAATGGAGGGTGAGGTTAGAGAGTAAGATGCAGCTCAGCCAGCAGCCCCAGTGAGAGTGGTTATCTGTGTTTTTATTTCTTGTTCCTATACATCTCAGCAAGCCTATGAGCAAAGTAGACATCACCATTGGTTTTCTTTCACAGCCTGTAATCTAGTTCTTCTCACCAAAACATTCTAGCTAGCTTCAAACTAGCACAATGAAACTTAAATGATTAGGGTGCTTGGAGAATTTTTGTCTTACTGGTATGATGAGCTTCCAATTAATTAATTAGCTATTTGAATAAGACCAATCTGTTCCATTGCTCTATTAGTTAAGATGCTTTATCAATCTCTGGTTACAAGATGCCATCCTGTCCCTGACCTCCACTCTGATGATCCATCAATGCTGGCTCGAGCAAAAGGCCACTGGGATAGCAATAACTCTTTGTCTTGCAGTGGCTACCCAGAATTGAGCTCTTTTTGACCTTCGCTTGACGCAGATGCTCAGATCCATTGTGTCTTTCATGGTACAGTCACTAAGACAAGCTCTGCAGAGAAAGATGTGACCAGAAATTCATACAAGGATGACATACACAATGTATATTTGAGTTGATTGGGTTATTGACAGCTCTCAGAAGAATGTTTAAACCCAACATCCCACATCATATTCTCATTTTCTCACTTCCATGAAGAATGCTATAAGAAGAATGAAAGAAAATATTAAACCTGTGATGGTTTGGGTATCCCCTGCCCCCCCACACTTTAGAAATCACCCAGACTAGACTCAGTTGGCTCTGAAAATTTGAATGAAGCTTATATTTACAGCTAGCACAATTTACAAGCAGATATTTACAGTATATACAGATATATACAGAAATACACAAGGTAAAAGGTAATACAGACACAACTCCCCTCCCAGAAACCTGAGTCCCCACGAGGGGCTCTCAACCACCCCCTCTCCTTCCCCCTACCCCTCTCAACCTTACCCCAGTCCTAAGAAAGAATGGAGGTTCAGCCAAGAGGGTTAAAAAAAGCAAGGTGAAGCAGCCAAGCAAAAGGAGGGTGAGGTTAGAAAGCAAAATGGAGTTTCAGCCAGCAGCTCCCCAGCAGCCTCAGCTTCTCCCCCAGCAGGCAAAGAGCAGAAGAGGACAGCCCAGCACCAAGTGCAGAGCAAAAAGGTGACCTAATCTTTGTTTTGCCTTTCTTTTGTACACATCTCAGCAAGACTGTGAATGAAGTAGACCTCACCATTCTTTTCATTTCTCAGCCTGTCATCTAGTTCTTCTCACCAAAACATGCTAGCTGGGCTCAAACTAGCACAAAACCTTATGAATTAATGAGAATATTCTTTGATTTGTTCTTGGGAGAGGAGAAGGCTGAAGAGCTGGTCTCTTGCCTTTGAAAGAAGAAGTACCTGCGTTATGACTGGTCAGGCAGTAAGTCTGTCAAGAAAAGTCTTGTCAAACAAACCAAATGTGCCATCACATCTTGATCCTGCCTTGCAAGTAGTTGTAGAGTAGATGGGCATTAGTAAAAATTTTAGAACACACATAAAACTGACAGCAGAACCCACAGCTTCATGTAGGAAATACAGGAGCCTGGCTGGAGCTTTGGTATCTGTAATTTCACTCACAAGAAAGTTTCAGAGACCTTAGATGTTCTGTTTCTCACTCTGAAGAAGTCATGCAAGGGCAGTGGGATTCAAAGTTACTATGAGAGCATCCCATTAATTAGCCAACACCTTACTTTAAATCAGGGTGCAGTTCTACTCCTTTACCTATCCTCTTCATTGTCTCTCTCCTGAGCTTGTGTAGCAATGGGATAATTTTTTCATTTGTATGATACTGACAAACCTCCAGCAGGAGCAGGCCTGAGATTATTAACTGATTTCCTAAATGCCATCAATTGCTTAATCATAATGACTTAAACACCAAGATTCAGCAGAGTAGGCTACAATACTCACACTGTGCTCTGCTGTGCTGTCTGGAGTCTTTAATAGGCAATGTTTGCATTATTTGTAGGTAACAGGCTGTGTGTTGTATGTCACAGTCCTGTAAACACTTTAAAGTAGGCAAATATTGCAGAGCCATACTGAATGAACATTTACACAATAAGTTGTTAACTTTTTTTGGTATGCTTTTGAAGGTGCACTGCATGGCAGACCGAGTGCATTCTGGACAAGAATTTCAATCACAGGCTTACACAAACACGAACCTCCACCCTGAAAGCCCTCTGTGGATTGAGTCCATTTCACCCAAGCAGCAGATAACACATGTGTGATCTGGACTGTCAGTGACTCAGTACACAAAAATAAGGCCGAGTCGTAGCAATTAATTCAAAGGCAGCTTAGAGCCTGAGAAAGCACCATGGCAAAGCTCATTCCAGGTGATTCTTGAACAGAAGTGAGCAAACAGATCACAATCATGGTTTGCCAAATGCTCTTAACTGCTGCTGCTCTTCCTAGCTTCCCTCCTTCCATCCTATCTTAGCTCCCTTGGCCACAGCAAGGCTCCCCACTATCTCCAGTGCATGGTTCTGAATGGAGATGCTGGTGGCTATAGCATAAATGGAGCTCATCCATCATATGATCTGAAACAGAAGAATAGTGAGGAGGTGTTGGGTACAATCAGCATATCTTCACCAAGGGCAAATCCTGCCAAGCAGACCTGGTGGCCTTCTATGAACAGGTCACAACATTCATAGATGAGGGGAGAGCAACTGATGGCATTTACCTGGACCTGAGCAAGGCCTTTGATACCATCCCACACCACATCCTGGACTCCAAGCTGGTGACACATGGGTTTGATGGGTGGAGCACGAGATGGATAAAGAACTGGCTTTATGGCCACACCCAAAGAGTGGCTGTCAATGGCTCCATGGCCAAGTGCAGGACAGTGACAAGCAGAGTCCCTCAGGGATCAGTCCTGGGACCAGTCTTGTTCAACATCCTTGTGGGTGCCATGTACAGAGGCAATGAGTGCAGCCTCAGCAAGTTTGCTGCCCACACCAAGGTGGTCCTGCCTGACCAACCTGATCTCCTTTAATGATCAGGTTACCTGCCTGGTGAATGTGGGGCAGGCTGTGGATGGAGTCTACCTGGACTGCAGCAAAGCCTTTAACACTGTCTGCCACAACAAGCTCCTAGCCAAGCTAGCAGCTCATGGCTTGGACAGATTCACTCTGTGCTGGGTCAGGAACTGGCTGGAAGGTTGAACCCAGAGAGTTGTGGTGAATGGCGCCACATCTAGTTGGAAGCTGGCACTAGTGGTGTTCCCCAGGGATCAGTGCTGGGCCCACTCCTGTTCAATATCTTTATTGCTGATCTGGATGAGGGGATTGAGTCCAGCATCAGTAAGTTTGCAGATGACACCAAGCTAGGAGCAGGTGTTGATCTGTTGGAAGGTAGGAGAGCCCTGCCGAGGGACCTGGCCAGGCTGGATGGGTGGGCAGAGGCCAGTGGGATGAAATTTAACAAGGCCAAGTGCAGGGTTCTACACTTTGGCCACAACAACCCCAAGCAACGCTACAGGCTGGGGCCAGAGTGGCTGAAGAGCAGCCAGGAGGAAAGGGACCTGGGGGTACTGGTGGATAGTAGGCTGAAGATGAGCCAGCAGTGTGCCCAGGTGGCCAAGAGGGCCAATGGCATCCTGGCCTGTATCAGGAACAGTGTGGCCAGTAGGACGAGGGAGGTTATTCTTCACCTGTACTCAACACTGGTCAGGCCACACCTTGAGTACTGTGTCCAGTTCTGGTCTCCTCAATTCAAGAGAGATGTTGAGGTGCTGGAACGTGTCCAGAGAAGGGCAGCAAGGCTGGGGAGGGGCCTGGAACACAAACCCTATGAAGATTGGCTGAGTTGCTGTCTACAACTACCTGAAGGGAGGTTGTAGACAGGTGGGGGTTGGTCTCTTCTCCCAGGCAACCAGCAACAGGACAAGGGGACACAGCCTCAAGTTGTGCCGGGAGAAGTATAGGCTGGATGTTAGGAGGAAGTTGTTGGCAGAGAGAGTGATTGGCATTGGAATGGGCTGCCCAGGGAGGTGGTGGAGTCACCGTCCCTGGGGGTGTTCAGGAAAAGACTGGATGAGGCAATTAGTGCCATGGTCTAGTTGACTGGATAGGGCTGGGTGATAGGTTGGGCTGGATGATCTTGGAGGTCTCTTCCAACCTGGTTGATTCTTCTCCACATCGCACCAGTGCCACAGAATTTCTCCCCCTCTTAGCATAGAAGTATCCTAACACAAAGAGAGCTTTAGTGTAGGCTGCTGTCTTGTGAGCAATTAAGTACCTCTGGTTTGTATGTTCAATCTGGAACTCACTTTGTGAAGTTTACTATATTAGTGATTCCAGCCTCACTGTAAAGGTGGTGCTGCTCTTGAGTACCATGAGATCTGGCTCTGAGAGCTCACAAACTACATCTGCAAGCTAACTGAAATGACAGGAGGCACAAATCACTTATTCATTTGTTCCCTTGCATGATGCTTACAGTGGATGATGTTCCCTTGCATGATCCTCCAAGTGGATAGGGAGAATATGGTTGATCTCATCCTGTCACTGCCTGCTGCATCCCACCATCACCCAGCAAGTTAGAAATCCCATGTACTACTTTATACCCACTTGAGCCGTTTGTAGTTACGGCCACTGCATACTCACTGTGGGACGGTGGATGGTGACTACAGCATTTGAGGGACCAGAGGAAAGGAATAGCTTCAGCTAAGTTCCCATGATGGAGTATTTTACATTGCTCTTACTAATCATCTAGTTTTAACTTCTTTGTGTATTGACTTGAGTCTTCGGACACCTCCTGCTCCCAGCAACAGCCCTGCAGCAGAGCTCTGTGTCTCTCCCGTGCCCTGGCCCCCATTCTCCATGCTTTGATTTACCTCACCTTGGTTTCTGCTTGTGGCAGTAGACCCAGAGGTTGTTGAGCTCCCATAATCTCTCTTCATCACTGTGACACTTGTAACTGACACTTAGCAGAAGGGGGAAAGGTAGGAAAAGGTAACGGATGCTCTGAAGAATCTGAGTATAGAAGAGCTCTGCAGAAAATCAGGTCACCTCTGTTACTCAGAGGTTGCACAAAACCAAACCAATAAAGAAGGCTGTAGGTGTTATCTCCATCCCACCTAACAGGTGCTAAGTGTAAGCAGGGATGTGCTTTGTAACTATTTCACGTTTGTCTCAGATTAACGACCTCCATATTAATTAGGTGTGGGATCTGAAGCCGTTGTTGCTATCAGCATGCGAGGAAAACCACAAAGCACTCTGACCTGAAATAATTTTAAAACTCTGAGTGTAAAGGGCACAGAGAAAACATCAAAAGGCCTCTACTTTGAAACATGTTTTTCATGCTGCCATAGGTGCCTGTGCTGTTTGGTAGCAAGTGTTATGCAAAACAGTCTCATCTGCATTAGGCACGTTAATTCCATCTGTTTTCACACCTGGTCTTCAATCAGCGCAGCCATAATATCTGCTGAATGCACCAGAGAGATCTGGAGATCTGCAGGCGCTTTTCACTCAAGAAGGTGCAACTGGGAAAATACTGTGCCCTTCATTTCCAACGTTAATCCCTCACTTGTTTCGCCAGAGAGAACCCTGCAGAGGGCACCCTGGCAGCCTCCCCGCACAGACGTCTGAGGGGCTCTGGCTGTGCTGGGTGCCTACAAAGCCACTTGCACCCTAGACTTAACCACCTACTCTTTCTTTGATTTCAGTGACTTGACTTTGAGTACGGTGCTTGCTCTTTTAACCAGTCCAGATAACTACAGCTAGTACAGTTACTGACAAAGCTTTACTACAGCTTGAATGCATGGAAAACAGGGTTGGTTTGTGAGCCTTCCTTAGCAAGACACAGTCACTGCAGCACAGGCTGTGATCCAAGGTATCAAATAAACTCTGTGGTCTATATTTGCTACCATTTTTCCAGGCTGAAATGTTCACTGTGACAGAATAACAAGATACAACTTCAGATGAGCCTTTAAGAAATTAATTTAGCAATGACTGTGAAACGTGCAAGTAACAGAGCAGCCCTAGGCACTAATATTTGGATTCCAAATGCATGACACCTCTGCTTTCTCTGCTGCTGCGAGGAACCATCTCCTAGTACACCAACATACTCCCTTTTCATCTGCCTTTCCCACTTTCACCCTAAGGCACGCAGAAAAGTCATTAGAGACTGGCAGATCTCTCCTTCACATGGCCACCCTCTCCATGAAACCAAGCACTCCAGTGCCCCCCTGCATTAAGATATGCTGTGCCAGAGGGGTAAATGCTTGGGTGCTTTTTTTATTTCAATAGAACCTTAAAAATATGGGGGTTTAATCACCTTTATTGACAACTCTTAGCACAGACATCATTAATAACTCTTTTATGTGGCACCCCTGAAGACATACAACATCCCAACTAGTCTTTTATCACTAGTCTTTTCTAGCCTTAACCCAGGATTAAATTAAATGGCTGCAAATTCAGGCATTCATAGCTTAACAAAATGCACTGAGACAATTCTGGCTATGCCACTGAGTCCTACAAAGTGAAGCCTGATGCTGGGGTAGTGGAAATGCACAGCACTCTGGGTGACGAGCAAGCCTCTCTGTGAGAGAGTATTGACAGAGGGACTACACCTCTCAGACAAAGCTATTACATCAAATCCCAATATCTTCGTCTGAGAGTATTGACAGAGGGACTACACCTCTCAGACAAAGCTATTACATCAAATCCCAATATCTTCGTTTTCCAAGGGAAGGGAGATTAGGAGCTGACATTTCAACACTAAGTCAGAGAACATACTGATTAAAGCACTAATCCAAACTGTCCCTTCCCTGCTACTCCCATGGAGGAGGGAGAGCTATATTAAAAGGAGAATATATTTCTTCTTGATTGAAGGATTTGCTGAGTCCTTGTATATTTCTCAAGGTTATGCGGTTGCAGTTTGCAGCAAAACATGGGCGTCTGGCTCACTCCTACAGGGGTGGAACAGAACACGTCAGCTTCTCTGCTCTAGTGATAGCTGGCGAGCTCCGCACACATGCACTCATGAGCTCACAAAGTTTAGTCTTTCTTCACAAATCTGCTTAAGGGAACCTTGAAGAGAGATTTTTAACCACATTTAGGATGATTAAACTGATCACATTAAAAGCTCTTTTCAGAAGGGTAGGATGCAGTCCTTCTCTGGCAAGAGGACCTTCTGGTGGATGAAGTGGCACACTTAGCCCGCTGATGTGTGGTACAGCTCTGTAATTGCTGTGGTCAGCATTCTAGTAGCACTAGCTCAGAGATTAACTGTGCAAATAATAACAGCTTGAGTACTGGATGCTAAAATGACTCTTTGGCTTGACATTGCTGGTACAAAGTTTGCAAGTTCCTCCGTTGTTTTCCATTAAATGCATTTATCTGTTCTACCATTTTAAGACAAGCAATCCTGATTTGTTGCAAAATGGATGCTACTTCAGTGTGAACCTAGAAGAGATCAATTACTATGAGAATGAGTAAACATGAGAAAAATGCCAGCTCAGGGCACTTGAAAGAAACAGAGTATAATTCCCCTACAGAAAATTCCCTCACTGCATTTACGTTCCACCAAAAGATGATCATTTCTGATCTGTGCTAAACACAGAAACCAAGACAATACTGAGGTGTTTGAAGCACGACACCTGAACAAACACTCATGTTTCTTAATTCTAGTGCAGCTCTGCTGATGGAGAAATTGCTCAGAGTAGAGACTTCACTGAGCTGCCTCCTTAGCCTAAGAGTGTCTATACCCAAATCATCTATCTTTAGGTTGAGCACACTATAAGCATGAGGCTTTGAGAATGGCAGATAAAGGATATAAAATTGCATCACACTCACATGTCCTACTTACCCTCTCTTGATCCCAGTTTAGTTTACTTCACGTGAGCAAATCAGGAATAGGCTAGCCCAGGGAGTGAGAAAGAGAATGTATGGAGGGTCCAGACCCATTTGGACCAGCAATGGGAACCAAGCGGAGACAGCCCAGGGCACCTCAAGTGGTATCAGGTCCCTTTGTGTGAAGAAGTGAGTGAAGGATGCCTAAAGACATCAAATTCAGGAAATGAATTAAATATTTGGAAGTGGACTCCTATCTTTCCTATAAAAGTCTGCATGGAACTTTCCAGAAGCTTTCAGACAAGCAGCAGAAATTCTCTAAAAATGTGGTTTTCATTACAATTACATTGCCACCTCCCCATGATAATACAGAGCCCTTTCTCTATTCCCAAATTCTCCCATCCCTCTCTGTGGAGCAGGGAAGCAGGGACACTGCAAGCAGTACCAGCCCTAGTGGGTCTTACTACTTCTTGCAAAACAGTCATCAAGACTATACTTGTAAGTGTCAAGGCCCTAGAGGGGAAATAGCTCTGTTTGCAAATTCTCTCCAAGGTGTATGTGCCTTGCCCTCCATTCCCACCTGTGCACCATGCTTGACTGAATTCGTACAAGCCCCACTAACGATCCTGACATAACTGGGGAAGTTCAAAGCTGCTGCAGAAATCAGAATGGGAAGAATCATCTCTTAGGTTTGACTGAGGACTGTTCAAAAGCAGACCCCTGATGAGACTTCAGATTCCTTACTGAGCTGTAAATGAAATCGCCCCTGTGGCACATCTGTTCCTTTGAACTCTTCCCTAATCACAGCTGATTCTTGGTGACTCTGCCCCTACACTAGTGTGGGTCTTTACCTCTGAGGTGTCCTATTTGAGCAATAGCCAAATGCAGTCTTGGCTTCATCTGCGTGGTACTATGAGATCAGTGTCTGACAGGGAATCTCTGGCTGGAGGGAGGAGGCCAGATGTCATGTGGACTTCTGGTTATTCACATCTGGCACTTATATAGGGATCTGAGAGAGTGTCTTGTGTTCTCCAACTGACAATTCAAGATTTCTGCTTTTGCCTTGCAAGACATCCCACTGGAGTCACATGGGAGGTGCAAGATAGCCATGCTGATTATCAGCAGTTCTGCCAGACAGGAACACAGGAATTAATGTTTTTTAGGCCCCTTACTTTTCAAAAGTAAAACCAACTTCTCTTATCAGGGCAGTGCTTGCTGAAAGGACATTCTCTTTTTGAAGAGAACGAGGCCATGCTCCTGCATTATCCAATACATGAGATGAACCAAAGATACACACATCCTGCAATTCACAGTGAGATGTGTTGGATCATTCTGTAGAGAGAGGTTTTAGATTGTTTTCTTTAAAAGCCTTCCAGCCTGTGCCAAGGCAAAGATAAGAGACGCACAAAATGAATACGTAATATGCACTTCAGTTAAAAAAACAACAACCAGCCAGCCAGGCATATGCTTTGCCTACAAACAGCATCTCTGAGGGAACTGCTTGTTTAGTGCTCAGCTAAGGCCACTCTGCAATAACTACATCATTCCTGGATGGTGATTAGAGTGAGATGGGATTTAACACCACGACAAAGCTTTACAATCTAGAGGTTAGGAGGCAGAATATGAAAGAACTTTAGCAATAAGAACACTCGTTTGTGTCTCCTTCAAGATGTTAAACTTGTCAGCTGCTCATCCCAAAACTGGGATGTATATAAAGCATCTTTTTCTCATTCCGTTTGAATTATTCCAAGGACTCAACAGCCTCTTTCTGCTTATAAGGCTAAACAAGTATGTCACTTCTAATCACTATAATCTTTCTATCCAAATCTCAGTCACAGCTGATAACCTCTTTGAAGTGTTGAGAGCTTCAGAGTAAAAAAGAAAATTCATCCAATATCATGTCACTTACACACAAAATATAATCGGTAAGTTGCTTTCAGTATCCGATAGCCAAAAAAACCCACCCAATATTTGCTTCTAACCAACCCTTCCTCAGTTCTGAAAGGCATTGTCCACAGAACAACAATTTCTGTGTTTAAGGAAGTCCATCTGTCAGGTATTGAATTATTTAACTGGACCCTTTTGCAGATTTCCAGAGCAGCATCTAGTGACCAAGGCTGTTGCTGGGTGTGATAAAGTCCAGGGCTCTGCCTAATGCTCCAACATGACCAGATCCAGTCTGAATGAGTGCTTGGTACAGTGAAGCAACATTCTGAAGTTAGACTCAAACTACAGCAAACCCAAAATGAGGGTTTCTGCCCTGCTCTTCACAATATCTACATGAACAGCGGGATTAACAGGTTAGATACAAGTCTTAAGCAAAAAAAACAAAGTAAACCACAGCAAATGAGGATGACTTAAGGGCTTTGCCTTCTGTATGTGTTGTAATGTTTACTTCGGCAGTCCTCAATTTACAGATGAAAATTATTATTCCTTAACCAACATGAATAGAAACAAAAGATGACTTGTACGGAAAACAGCCAGATACACAATTGCAAGACCTCGATCTTATAAAAGAAAGCTTGAGAGACTTAAAAGGCAGCCTTGTGAGAGCTTAGAAATGTCTATAAACATTGACAAGTTCTTGACAGCCTGATTAGTGCAGCCAGACAGAAAGGGATCTGGGGGTGCTGATTGATACCCGCCTGAACATGAGCCAGCAGTGTGCCCAGGTGGCCAAGAGAGCCAATGGCATCCTGGCCTGCATCAGGAATGGTGTGGTCAGCAGGAGCAGGGAGGTCATTCTGCCCCTGTACTCTGCACTGGTTAGACCACACCTTGAGTACTGTGTTCAGTTCTGGGCCCCCCAGTTTAGAAGGGACATTGAGATGATTGAGCATATCCAGAGAAGGGCGACGAGGCTGGTGAGAGGCCTCGAGCACAAGCCCTACGAGGAAAGGCTGAGGGAGTTGGGATTGTTTAGCCTGGAGAAGAGGAGGCTCAGGGGTGACCTTATTGCTGTCTACAACTACCTGAGGGGTAGTTGTAGCCAGGAGGAGGTTGCTCTCTTCTCTCAGGTGGCCAGCGCCAGAACGAGAGGGCACAGCCTCAGGCTGCGCCGGGGGAAGTTTAGGCTCGAGGTGAGGAGAAAATTCTTCACTGAGAGAGTCATTGGACACTGGAATGGGCTGCCTAGGGAGGTGGTGGAGTCGCCGTCCCTGAGGCTGTTCAAGACAAGGTTGGACGTGGCACTTGGTGCCATGGTCTAGCCTTGAGCTCTGTGGTAAAGGGTTGGACTTGATGATCTGTGAGGTCTCTTCCAACCTTGGTGATACTGGTGATACTGTGATTAGATAGAATCAGTGTGGCAAGAAATCTCATCAACCTCATATGGAGAGGAGTTTGCACACTAAGGCTAGGAAAATGGGGGAAAAAGCAAGTCAATAAATGTGTAGAGAGAAGGAGGAGGAAATGACCAAGTGCAAGAATAAAGCATAGTGAGGACTGGATATATTTTACATTGTGCCGAGCAATAAAGTTAGAAACTAATGGTCAGCTCTGGGAAGATAACCCTCATTAGCCTACCAAACGTCAGGACAGGAATGGCTGAAGGTAAAAAGAATCATCCTAACCAGAAGAAAACTGCTTAGAGCTCTTCTGATGTTTCCCTACATAACGACTGCCAAGCTGCCTTTGAGCAGCTCTAAACCCATGCTTGCTTTCTGGTTAGTCATACAAGAGACTGACCACACTTACTGCAGCATAGTGCTTCCAGCCAAAGCTAATTACCAGGTTACAATCAAGGACCTGGGGAGCTGAGTGAAGGGGAACCTAACAAAGTTCAATGAGAGTCTTGCACCTGGGGAAGAATAGCACCATGCACCAGTAGAGATTAGGGGATGACCTGCTGGAAGACAGCTCCATGGAGAAGGACCTTGGACTCCTGGTGGACCGTAAGTTCTCCACGGGACAGCAATATGCCTCTGTGACACATTGTAGTGCATTATGAAGAGTGTGTCCAGTAGATCAAAGGAGGTTTTCATCCTCCTCTACTCTGCCCTAGTAAAAGCATGTCTGGAGTATTAGGTCCAGCCCCACGCTCCTCAGTTCAAGAGGGATGAGGAAATACTGGAGAGTCCAACAGAGGCTACAAGGATGATTAGGGGACTGGGACCTCTGTCTGAGGAGGACAGGCTGAGAGATCTGGGGCTGTTTAGTCAGGAAAAGATTGAGAGGGAACATTATTAATGTTTATAAATATTTGGAGGGTGGGTTTCAACAAGAAGGGGCCAAGCTCTTTTTAGAGGTGTCCTGTGATAGGACAAGGGGCATCAGACACATACTGGAACATGGGAAATTCCACCTGAACATCAGGAATAACTTCTTTGCAATGAAGGTGATGGAGCCCTGGAGCAGGCTGTCCAGAGAGGTTGTGGAGTCTCCTTTTCTGGAGACTTTCAGTACCTGCCTGAAGGCATTCCTACAGATGATCTTGCTTTGGCAGGAGAGGTTGAAAAGATGATCTCCACAGGTCTCTCCCAACCCCTACGATGTTATGATTCTATCATCTGAAGACAAGGACAGGAGAAGAATACCTACCACGTGAGAAGCCATAAAAAAAGTCATAAGGTGAGGTGATGTTCAGGGCTTTGGGACAAAGGCTACAGATGCCACAGGCCACAGACCTGATAAATAGTAATTACACCTGCCTTGTATGGACCACTGTGCTTCAGCAACTCAGGAGCATGGGAAAGCCACACCTATGTTCATCTCATCAACTAACAAGCCTTGGCAAGGGAGATCCCAAGAGAAGAGAAATTAGCCTTAAGACAATAACAAAAGCAAAATCCTTTTGTGCAAATACATTTGCCATGCTGGGTGCGCCAAGATTCTGTTCCAAAGAAAAGGTAGCATTTGAACAGCAGTCTGCTGCATCCATCCATCCACTGTGCTATCCCCTCAGTTTGCTTCACACAATTCAGCAGGAGTTTCTTCAGACTGTGATGAGTGATCCCTCTGCTAGCACCAGATCAGAGACACATCGCTCTTGTAGCAGCTGTTACAATGTGTGGCTTGTTTGTATGCTCTCCATATGCTTGCAGGTGGTTGCTGTGGCCTCAAGGACCAATTATGAATAGGTGACAGGCAACTGAGAGCAGCTGCAGCTTCATCAGTACAATCAGGACACCAGGGCATTCTGTTAGGAGCAGGCTGCATGGGGAAAGGCTGCTGTAAAGCAATTGCAGAGAGAGTTGAAGCTGAAGGAGTAGGAAAGTACCAAAGAATAGTGGTGATGTGAATGCAGCAGGAGCACATCTGCAGGGCTTACACTGCCTGCTGTTATGTCGTTAGAATGGGTCTCAAATTCATGCTCCACCTCAAACTTCTGTCAGCTGCTCACTGAGCCATGAGAGCACTTTTGTCCGCAGTCTGGAGAGGAGATGCACCCCTGAGAAAGCACAGGCAATGGGCTACAGCGAGGGAAGGAAGGACCTTGGCACAGACCTTTGGAGGTTTCATTTAGACTCAGAGTTGCTTGCCTTGGGGAACTTCCTCAAACTTAAGCAAAACTACCTGGAGCTGTAAGTATATGTATCTATACATATCTGATTGGGTCATGTGAGAAAAGGTTTTTACTGTCTCTGTAATAATAAAGGCATGTTTGTAATGCTTTCATCCCATAGTTCAGTGATTTAGTTACCTACTCACAGTTTTATACTATCTGGCCAACTCCATATGGTGAGTTCTTCATGCAAGAAGACAGACACATAGGTTATTTCAATCTCCTACTGAAATCAATTCTTGAATCTAACATCTCAAGGGAAATAGTTGGACCAGGACTCCATATTCCTCTAAGTAGAATAGAATAGAATCAATCAGGTTGGAAGAGACCTCCAAGATCATCCAGTCCAACCTATCACTCAGCCGTATCCAGTCAACTAGACCATGGCACTAAGTGCCTCATCCAGTCTTTTCCTGAACACCTCCAGGGATGGTGACTCGACCACCTCTCTGGGCAGCCCATTCCAATGGCAAATCACTCTCTCTGTGAAAAACTTCCTCCTAACATCCAGCCTATACTTCCCTCGGCACAGCTTGAGGCTGTGTCCCCTTGTCCTGTTGCTGGTTGCCTGGGAGAAGAGACCAACCTCCACCTGGCTACAACCTCCCTTCAGGTAGTTGTAGACAGCAATGAGGTCTGCCCTGAGTCTCCTCCAGGCTAAACAACCCCAGCTCTCTCAGCCTCTCCTCATAGGGTTTGTGTTCCAGGCCCCTCACCAGCTTCGTTGCCCTTCTCTGGACACATTCCAGCACCTCAACATCTCTCTTGAGTTGAGGAGCCCAGAACTGGACACAGTACTCAAGGTGTGGCCTGACCAGTGTTGAGTACAGGTGAAGAACAACCTCCCTTGTCCTACTGGCCACACTGTTCCTGATACAGGCCAGGATGCCATTGGCTCTCTTGGCCACCTGGGCACACTGCTGGCTCATCTTCAGCCTACTATCCACCAGTACCCCCAGGTCCCTTTCCTCCTGGCTGTTCTCCAGCCACTCTGGCCCCAGCCTGTAGAGTTGCTTGGGATTATTGTGGCCAAAGTGCAGAACCCTGCACTTGGCCTTGTTAAATTTCATCCCATTGGCCTCTGCCCACCCATCCAGCCTGGCCAGGTCCCTCTGCAGGGCTCTCCTACCTTCCAACAGATCAACACCTGCTCCTAGCTTGGTGTCATCTGTACTTATAGTATCAAGTACTTATAGATGCCTCTAACTTAGCATCTTAGATCAGAATCTTAGTGATGTTCAGATAACATTCACCCTTGCCTTTGTTTGTTTGTTAGTTTTTCAATTCATCCTCCTTGCGTTCAGGAAAGTAAATGACAGAAATGGTATTAAGTGCTTAGTTCTTTGCCTGGATTCCTCCATTTCAGTTGTTTTAATACATGGCCTGTCTCTACTCCAAAATGCTAGAATTCACTGAGTTTTTGCTTCTTGCCCCACATACTTCCACTTACAGGGAACATCTCTTGGAAAATCCTAGCTCCTTTTGCCACGAAACACAAACAACAGCTTCAGGAATATATGGAAGCATGCCACTTGTGTGGGCTGGGCACTTTCCAGCTACGCTGTTTGGTATCACCCAACTTGAACTAGTCTACTGTATCTCCAAGAGGCTAAAGGAGGGCTGAGCTCAGAATGCCTGCTGGTAGCCTAGACTGTCACGTGCTCAGCCAGGCCGGGGCCTGTCTACTTGTCACACGTGAACAAGAATCTGGTAGGATGCTTGGTCTCCTACGCCCAAGAATGTTTTGGAGGTCAGTATAAACCTGCCTCTCCATGAATCCTTCCAAGTGAAAATGTGAACAGGGGAAGAGTGGACTTAAAAGCTCAAGAGGATGAATTGGTGATGTAGATATAATATCACATTTCCTTGCACTTCCCTTCCCTTTCAATTTCTGCAAGCCAGAAGTGGATCTGCTCCTCGTCCCGAGATATAAAAGAGAGAGTTTTCCTATGGTGATGAAAGGAATGGACTCAAAAGATTCTTAGTAAAAATCTTCTGATTGCAGCACATTTTCTGCAGGCTGTTTCTCTAAGTAAGCTCTAGCACTTAAACCCTCCTCCATGCTCCCAGCACTGCCTTCACTGACAAATCAGAATGAAGGAGTTAATTCTTCAGAATGGCAAAGAGAGATACAGTGAAAATACTGGATTTTAGCTAGAATATTTTAAAACACTATAGAACAGATGACAAAAAACCTGCAGCTAGACTTAGGACCTTCCCTGAAATACTGACATCAACTGAAAAAAAAAGAAAAAGCAATCACTGAGATTTGCAGAGCAGAAAATCTCAGGAGCATGCTCATTCAAGGAGGCAGGTTTACACTTGAGCAGCTACATTCATTACACAGTTGAGAGGAAAACAGATAAGTAAATAAAGGTTGTTGCACACAGCTCCTCATGTAACAGACAAAGAAAGAATACAAAAGTGTGTTAGGTGTCCCTGAGTCTTTCAGGAGCTCTATCAGCAGAACCATCCTGGCTCCCTGCTCTATCACCCCAGCCACTGAGGACCTCAGGGTTGTTGTATTGCCTGCTGTCCTGGCTTCATGACAGCTGCCTTTCCCCATGCTCGAGGTACTCTGCTAGGTACTGAGCTCATCAGCACAGCCCAGGGCACCTGGCTTGCAGTACTACTGCCAGGCAGGACAGAAACCTGTCTTTAGAGCCTCCTAGCACTCCCCAGCACCCAATTTAGACATATGGTCCCTGGCAGCTCAAAAACATCCTGTGCAGAGACTGAAGTGGCACAAAAATATGACTCCCAGTGCTGTCTGCAATGCCATTTGCAGCAGCATTTATTTCAATATTAAAAGCCACTTTATTTCACATTCACTTCTGGGGGAAAAACAACACAATTTCCATACTCAAAGTCAGAAGGGTCTGAAACAAAAAGAGCCTGGCCCTTCCTGCAGCAGCCCCCAAAGACAGACAATCCACTCTGCTGCTTTGTGTGCAGCGTGCCATTTTGTCAGTTCAACAGACTGCTGAACTGTGTGCAGCCTTCCCTAAAACCTTTTTTGTTGCTATGGTTACCACCTCTGCAAAATATCACTACCAGGTCAAAAAAACCCAACATGTGCAGTCTGATGATTCTGCCGTGATTTTGCCTGATTTCACAAGACATTTGTTCTACACTGAGGACCTTGAGAGAAAAAGGGCAATATAAGTGAAGAGCAACATGCTGAAAGGAGGTTTCCCCTCTGCCTTGCAGCTTTAAACTGGTATATTAATCGCTCTAATGACCTGGTTGGAACACAGAACCACTGCACAGCACAGCAACGTCAGACCAGCATGGTGCCCCAAATCATATTTTTGATTTCCAGATGAATGTGATATTAGCATTCATATCTTCAGATGGCCTGCAACCGGTTAACTTCAGTGTGGGCACTGTGAACTACATCAGCTGAAGACCTTGCCACTGATGGATGGTTTTACAGTGTTTGCCTACTCTTTTTTCAGTATCTGTTCACTGAACTATTTGGCATTGTTAACCTAAAGATTATAATCTACTGCAGATATTAGACCACAGCGTGGAAAGCCTTATAAGTACAGCTGCAGTATCCTTACTAGCTCTCCATTACATGACCACCAGAAAGCTCAGAGAAAGTGATGGCGAAGACGGAAGCCAGAAGCTGGCCCACTCGGGTGGTAAATGTCTGTATATCTCCATAAGGCTGAGGGAATTGTGGCTGTTTTGCCTGGAGGCTCAGGGGTGACCTTATTGCTGTCTACAACTACCTGAAGCTGGGGTCAGTCTCTTCTGCCAGGCAGCCAGCAACAGAACAAGGGGATGCAGCCTCAAGCTGTGCCAGGGCAGGTTCAGGCTGGACATTAGGAGGAACTTGTTGGCAGACAGAGTGATTGGCATTGGAATGGGCTGCCCAGGGAGGTGGTGGAGTCACCATCCCTGGAGGTGTTGAAGCCAAGCCTGGTTGGTGTGCTTAGTGCCATGGTCTGGTTGATTGGACAAGGCTGGGTGAGAGGTTGGACTGGATGATCCTGGAAGTCTCTTCCAGCCTGGTTGATTCTATGATTCTATGAAGACCTCATCATTTTCTCTAGCTGAAGCTTTGACCCTGAGGACACTGCCCCAGAAATTTAACAGGAAGGACCAGGGATTTTCCCAAATCTTCTGACATCAAGTCAAAGGTGTTCATGATTTTCTGAACCTCAGTTTTTAGATTCTTCTAGTTAAAGGCTTTTACATGTTTCAAATGAGAGAAAGAAGAATATCCAGTGCCCGAAAGGATGTTAATAGCATAGACTATTGAGTGATATTAAAAATTGTATGGCATTAAAACTAGTCCGAATCATGAAATTAAGTGATATTTTCTTTTATATCCAGCATTTACTAATCAGGTGATGTTCCAGCTCCCAAATGGCCTTATTCTATTTCTAATGAACAAATTATTAGGTTGTTGTGATGGTTTGGGACTTACCCAGCCCCTCACTCTTATGAAATCACCCAGACTAGACTCAGCCAACTGGAAACTAAGGAATGAAGCTTTATATTCACAGCTTAGCACAATCTACAAGCAGGTATTTACAATATTTACAGCTGTATACAGAAATATACTAGTTAAAAGTAACACAGAAGCACAACAGCCCTCCCAGAAATCAGAGTCCCCAGGAGGTGCTCCCAACTCTTCCACCTTCTTTCCGCTCCTCTACCTTATCCCAGAGTTTGCCTTACATGCAAGGTGAGGTTGGAGGATTGTCAAGGGGGGTTAGAAGCAGAAGGACTAGGTACACAGAAGAAGCCCAGGGAGAAACACAGACTGAGTGAGACAGACAGACACACACACATTGACACTGTCTTATCTATGCTAGTGTCCTTGTTTTTATCCATCTCAGCAAGCCTATGAGTGTAGCAGACATCACCATTGTTTTCTTTTCACCACCTGTCATCTAATTTTTCTCATTAAAATATCCCAATTAGCCTCAAGCCAGCACAGTCGTCCAGGTAATCAGGCCCACTCAGCGTGGGGTTATGAAAGACAGGTCTCTCTTGACTAACCTGATCTCCTTCTGTGATAAGGTGACTCAGCAGATGAGAGAAAGACTGTGGATACCATCTGCCTAAACTGTGGTCAAGCCTTTGACACAGCATTCTCATGAGAAACTGGTTGCTGGTGGCTCAGAAGGGTGCACTCTTCAGTGGGTTAACAGCTGGCTGGATGACTGGCCCAAGAAGTGGTGATAAGTCCAGCTGGTGTCTGATCACTGGTGATGTTCCACAGTGCTCATTACTAGGCCAGTACTGCTCAACAACTTTATCAGTGGTCTGGAGGAGGGGATGGAACACACTCTCAGTAACTCTGCAGGTGACACTGCGCTGGGTGAGAGTCTTCATTTGCTTGAGGGCAGGAATGTTCTACAGAGGGATCTTGCCACAGAAGGGGTATCTGCCGCCTACACCAATTACAAGTGTCCAATCTTCAGGGGACTCTGCCCACGGACATCGAGGCTGGAATCCTCCCAGCTTCAGGGGGAAGCATGCAGACTCTGACCTTGTTCTCCTGGCTTCTTCTGACACTCTGTCCAGGGATTCTTAGGCAGGACCTTCAGGTGCAGAGGGAGTACGATGCCATGCAGTCTCAGCACGGTGTCACGCTGGCCATACAGGCCGATTGCCTGCAGACAGTCCAGGGTCTAGTCCTGGTAACTCACGGCAGCGATAAGGCAGCAGGCATGCAATAGGGTGCACAGCTGCATGGGAGACTGAGCTCCCTAGAGGCAGGCAATACAGGATCTAGTCCTGGTAACTCACTGCAGTGGCGTGCGGTTGTGCACGGCTGGCTGAGAGCCCATGGGAGACTCTATCTCCGTAGAGGCTAGTAGATGCACTGCGGGTGAGAACTGCAGGTGAACGGTCAGGCAGGCAAGCATAAGCAGGCATAAGCAGAAAGAAAAGCAGTGTGGGTGAGCCTAAGCAGGGGAGTGAACACTTTGTTTACCTGTGTACCTCTATTTATCAAATGTGGGCCGAGATTAACGGCCTTTTGGCCACCAAAATGACCAATCAGCTTGGCAGTTAGCTGAAAGCATACCATAATAGGCAAAGGCCACAAGCCTGGACCTTCCAAATATGGGGATAGCATTTGCCTTGCACCCGGTAAGCATGAGCTGGGCACATGGGCTTATACAACCATGTTACACAATCAGGGGCCCTGGGCAGGCCAGACTTCATGGCACCAGGTCTGTTATGCCCCTTTTGTGTTCATTTATGTGCTTACCTCTGGTTTGGGCAGAAAAACATGTCCAGGCAGGGCAAGGCATGAATAAGCCTATTTGGGCCTATGGGCCCTCCACGACAGATCTGGACAGGTTGGATCGATGGGCCAAGGCCAGTTGTATGAGATTCAGCAAAGCCAAGTGCCAAATCCTACACCTGGATCACAACAATCCCATTCATGATTTGCCACACAGACATACAAGCACAGCAAGACACCAATGGCCAAACTTGGTGAGCGCATGGAAGCGTTTAGCTCTACAAGAAGGCAGGTGAATGGCTTCTGTCAGCTCCAAAGCCAGCTGAAAGCTTACTAAAAACTCTGGGTAGGTGTCAGCACTAAGGAAGATATAATTCACTCTTTTGCTGCTTGATAGCAGCAGATGGACTAAAAGCATTTTCTGTTTGCTTCCTTTTTTGAAGCTCAAGTTGTCATTAAACTTTGCTGGATCAAACAAACCAATACTGCTTAAGGACTTTACGTGCAAGAACTTCCCAGTAATGTGTGTGCAATGTGTGTAATGCCTCACCTTGGGGCTCGCCAGAAATGTCTTTTTCCTGTCATCCCTACCAAGCACCTTCGAAGCAATCCCTTGTTTTGTTTCAGGGAGTCTGGCAAAGCTTCTCTTAACTCCTTTTCAAGGGAAAGAACATAGTACATTTACATTTCTAACAGCTAGACCTACAGATAGGTGACCTGATCAAGGTTCATGATAATGATTTCTGAAGGATTTAGAGCTGCCTAAGGCACCTAATGCTTACAATTGGAGGATTGTCCATATTAAAGCTAATTGTCTCACCTGTATACTCAAACAAAAGGAAAAAAGGAACATTTTCCTTTGCTGTTTTGTCTTGGATGCCAGTGGTCAAATGCCAACTTTGGACATGGAGTTAATTAATTTCAAGCGTGCTAATCACCCATGAAGCTCAATATGGACAGGAGAGATGGGATTTGACTGAGCCAGTCAATTCACCTGTCCTTTATAATCAATGCAGAGAAAAAGCCACTTAGGTGTGACTCACCTCATCCCAGAGAGTCTAAAATAAGCTAGATGAGTCATGCTCCAGAAATGCCTATTTCTAAATGAAAACTTTGATGTGGAGGGCAAGCTTAGATGTAGTTCACCACATTTGAGGTCTGAAGTAGGGTGAACTGAATCTTGTCAGATATGCCTATACTGCTGCCTACTCCAAGGAGAAAGGCATGAAAGGAGCACAGGCAGTTTCACTAGAAGTGATAGAGTGTTGTTCAGCAGAGAGTAATCACAAAATAAAACCAAGACTCTCTGAACAAAGCAAATATTTTTACATGTTTTTATTTCTTTCTTTTTTAATGCTTTTGGTGACTGGTTATCAAACTGCAGCATTTACCTTTGGGTCCTAAGTACTGCAGTACCAAACTATTCTAGCAAGCTGTCCTGGCAGAACATGAGAGAAGTCTGAACAATAATGTAACTTTGCCATTTCAAACTTTCTGGGGAAACACAATAAGCACAGGCGCCAAAGGCACTTGGGGAACAGGCTGAAGCAGAGTGCTCCTGCTTGATTACTAGCTGCAACCAAAGGAAAATTAAGAGAAGCACTGAACAAGAAAGAAGGGCAAGGTAACCCACAAGTATTCCCTCCTAGCTGAAAATGTGCTAGGAAAACACATCTCACATCAGGAAAAGAGCAGAGTACTAAGGAAAGGAGGTCAAAGCAAGCGAGAATCTCAAGCACAAACAGCAGTTGGAAAGGCTTTCTCTCCACAGTTAGAGACTGATGGAGTGCATATTCCTCATTATCAGTTGGATGGTTCCAACAGCTTCTACCACAGTAGCAAGGAGAAAATAAAAATCTATGGATTCCTCTCAGTTATCCAGGGACACAGAGGTTATATGGCACGTTCAAAGTATTCCTAGCAAAGTAGGTTACATGTCATCATGCAAACAGATTGTACTCTGCCTGAAGAAAGCAGAGTCAGCAGGCACAGAAGAATGAAGAGAAAGCTTTGTTATCTAAAGTGCTATAGGAAAGGTTCTAACCACTTCTTACCACATTTTAAGGTACTGTCAGAGATGAAAACAGGAAAGTTCTTGTCAAAAAGCGGTAGAGTTTTGCATGAATAAAGTAGGAAAGTCATAATTTGTCCATTGCAATATTAGGGTATGAAGAGTCTTCATGAAAACTGACAACACAGGGGAAGAAAGAGCTCTCTTATTATGTGTGTCTGCAGCAGCTGAACGACTGTCTGCCAGATATTGCACTATTGTAAAGTACAGAATTCACCCCCAGTGTTGGGGCTGTTTCTCCAGAAATGCTGAGTGTACATGGCCTGCAGGATAGAATTCCTATCATTTCACTCTCTTTGGGCCTTTTTGACCCTGTTTATCTGATCCTAGTGCCGAGCCCTTGGGCTTCCCTCCGTGTCTCATAACAGCTGCCTCACTGGCAGAAGGATGAAATTGTGGGAAAATCCATGGATAACTGCCTGGACTTGGGCTGGGCCAGAACTATTCACTGGAGATGCAGTAGTCAGCACAGGATTCGTACACCCTGACAAAAAATTAGCATGCCTTGTTTCACTCATATTCAACTGATAACATGGTTGGAAAAGAGCATTCACAAGTTTCCGGAGGAAAATGCCCAACTTCTGCAGCACACGCAGCAAGTGTGTCCAGTGTCAGCATGCAGCAATTACGCTGTGATCATCGATTTCCTAAGGCGAGGCAGAAAGGCACTCCTCATGATTAGAGTGGTCATGGCTTCTCTCAGAGAACACTAGACCTGATTTTGATGACCTTATAATGTTGGGCATGCCACATGTCTAGAATGAGATATAGATTAGGGCCCCTATTGGCAGTGCCAGTTCATCATTAGTGAGACACACAGGGGCTTGCACAAGTAGTCACAGAAATTGTCACATCAGGATTTTCAGTACTGGGTCACAGATAGACAGAGGATGATGGTGCCAGCTTCCATCTAGAGATGACCAGATGCTTTTGGAACAGGAGGCAATGGAAATCAGTGTCCTGTCCTTAAAAGCCCGCATCACTTGCTAGCATATGGTCAGGAAGGACAATCATCTGCAATCATGCATTACTAGCCTAGGGCAAGTCATTTATTCAGTTTCATAGTCACAGGTCTTGGCCCTCATGGAGGGCCTTCAAGCATGCCAAATTCTGCTAGAGGAACAACACAGCAGGATAAAGCAATGCAGGAAGTTCCAAGTGCTCAAGAAACCAATGAACGGAGGTACTTCGCTGGACCTTCTATTCACCAACAAGGAGCTCATTAGGAATGTGAAAGTGAAAGGCAGCACTGGATGCTGTGACTATGAGAGGGGCGAGTTCAGGGCACCTCACAAAGTTCAGTGAAGGGAAGCACAAAGCTCTGCACCTGAGGGAGACCAACTCATGCACCAATGTATGCTGGGAAGCACCCAGCTGGAATGAAGTTTGACTGAAGAGGTGCCATGTGCCACGACCCAGAGGCAATGAACACCAACTGAACCATGGGTTTCACTCCACATGTCAGGAAACACTTTTCCAGTGTGAGGGGAGCTGAGCACTGGTGCAAGTTGCTCTGAGAAGTCAGAGACTCCCACCTTGAACATATTGAAGTCATCTGGGAATGGTAATGGACTACTGGCTCTTGATGACCCTGCCTCATCTCCAGAGGTCCAGGCTCAGCCATTCAGTGATTCTCATTTGAAGGACTATGTGGCACTATCAGTTGGCCTGGATGTACACACAAGATCAACATCCACCATGTTTGAGCACAAGGCTGTGACTCTTCCTTAATGCTTGCATATTTACCAGAACCAAAACCAGAGTAGCACTGTGCTGGAGCTGAACTGGGTACCTACTGTGAGTGCTGATAGGTGTGTGCCTCCCTCACTGATTGAAACTTTCTGGAGAGCTGAGCGCTTAAGACATGTCTGCAAGTGCTCTACAAGGGTATGGGCAGAGCTGGAGTACTGAAGCTCTGACTTCTTGTCTCGTGACATTGTAGGTGTGACCTCTGCCATTTGCTGCTGGCTTCAATAACAACGTGATACAATTTCAGAGCTGCTGTGCAGGGTTTACTGGCATGTCTTTAGTTACTGCCAAGAGGCTTCATTACACTCCAGTGAAAAGTGCAGCTCCCCAACAAGCTGGTACATGCACTTCCTTACACATGGCCAGAAGATGGATAGAAATGTCAGCTGTGACTCAGCTGTTACCACCAGAGCTATTTCTTTACTTTCTAAGCAGTAAGGGCTTACCCTGTTTCTGCAGGAGCTGTGAACAGCAGTGCTGAGACTTGTCACTGTTCCAAATTCCAGTGCTGAATCTGAGCAGCCCAGTGAAATACCATTCTTGTCCTCCTTTCTTCTCCATTTGTAGTAGGATTGTTATCCTCTTAATTATGCAGTGGGACTCAGCACTGCTATTTCATTTTCTATCATATCTGCCTGACTTTAGTACACTCCAAGCCAGAATCTTGCCTGGCATATACACCGAAATAGCTTGTCCAATTCCCTTGCAGGAAAAAAAAATGCTGGACCCACTAAAACAGATGAGAATTGGAGGCCAAAGGCTTACTCCAAATGTCCTTACCACTGCCACTGGAACTCTACAGACAAAAATCCATCTGTCAAGGACAAGTAAAGTGCATGATATTATTGTGAGTCTGCCTTACTGTATTGCTTTGATAACAAATATCCCTGGTGTTAAAGGGATGTTTCAGAAAACCTCAGAATGGAGATCATCAGTAAAATCACACATTTAAACTGCTGCTGGAGCTGGCTGGTCAGCAGTCAGCAAGGGATGAGGAGCAGCACTGAGCATCACTAGTGTTGTTACTATTGCTATTATCCCTTCTCTTTCTGTACTATTAAGCTGTTTTTTATCTCAACCCATTAATTTTACTTCTCTTCCCTCCCCCCTCTTCCCCCCAATTACTCTCTCTCTGGAGTGAGCCAGAGGATGTGTGATATTTAGCTGCCTTGGTTAAAAAGTGACAGATATCTTAATCTGTAAACCGACTCTCTCATTTTAGCTCTGGAAAATACCTTTTTCATGGGAATAGAGATGGACTGTCTGATCCTGACCAACATTTCTAGATCTTTAAAAGAATTATAGGTGAAAATGTGTCACTTCATGTATGTTAGCAGTTGCGTTATTGCAATGCATCAGTATTAGTCATATTTGACAAATGGATATCAAATCCTTATGCCTCAGCATCATAGAAAGCAGTGGCCGGGGGAGACATGTGTGCACCTGAAGCTGAATGAATGCAGAGACCATTTTTCATCATCTAAAGTTCACTTCCCACTTACAGAATTGTTTAGACTCCAGCTATGATTAGTCTAGATTAACAGGAACTTCCAAAGTAAACATGATAGGAAAGGTTTTCAAGAAGGCTTATCTCTAGACAGCTAGTTTAGACTGAAAAAAAAAAAAAATTAATTGAGTCCACTTTTGCTAGTTTAACTCCTTATTCAAGCTGAAGTTTACCATACAGCTTAAAACACTCCTCTGTCATTGAAGGCAGGTGTTAGCATCACAGTGTTTATTTCAATAAGAGTCAATAAACAGGGAGTTACTTTCTGTATCTGGTTGAAGTACCTCATGCCCACAAAGTCCTGGCTCAGTAAGCCCAGAAAGACATTCAGCTTGTAAGAAGGAAAATTGCTAAGTACAGGAGATAAATGCTGCTAATATCTGAATTGACCAAGAGAAGTTAAATAACAGGAAGGTGTTGTAAATCTTCCCTTGCTCAGCCAAACTAATCACTTGGAGTCATTAAGATGGCATTTAATACATTGTGTCCTAGGAAAAGTGAAAAATATACTTCCTGGTGAGCTCTCTGCCAACAGCAGAGCGGAGCCGAGATTGCAGTGGCCTTTTAACACAGTTAATAAAAAAATCAACATATTTTTATTTGTATTAAATTACTATCAATGCAGAGAACGACTGAAGTATGTTTTGCATTTACCCCACAGAATCATATCTGTGAGGAGCTTTGCAAATAATTGAACACAGAACTCTTCTGATTGAGCAGATCAGACATCTTTATTGTTAGCAGGGATGCTTAATGTGCTGCCTTCCAGTGGCCCTTCAACAAGGAGGAAAAAATCTGAGGACTCAATAGCTGACTGCTGCTTCAGAAAACCATGCACTAAAATGCACTGCATAGAGAGCAGCCACAGCAGTGAATGAACTCAGCCTTCAGTGGCTTTGCTCTCCTAGACAGTCCATCAGAACTGGTATTAAACCAAGTGCATGAAGCCGCAACAGCGGAAGGAGAGAGGGGAGGAGGGATGCCATGATAATAAACATGAAACGTGTTTTGTTCCAAATGCTGCCCTCCTGAAGTTTGGATAACAAGATATGGTTAAACACACCCTGAAGGAGTGCAGAGCAACAAGATGCACATTTCCATTTTCAAATACCGCTACTCACTCTTTGCCTAGCACTCTTTCACATTTCCTCACAAAGCAGTCCTCAGAAGGTACGACAGAAGGAAGGACTGCAGCAGAACTGACAGCACAAGAATCCTACAAGTGCAGCTGGCTGCCTGTGCTGAGGGAAACTCTCTTCCTAACAGTCAATTTCAGTGATATGCAGCCTGTTTGCAAACTGCAGCCCTACACATTTTCTGAAAGTGGCATTACCCTGTGCTCTGGATTTACGTGTTCCTTTGCCATTCTCCACACACCTCCACGGAGCCACGGAGCCCCGGGGGAAAAAGTCACTGCCTTTCACACAACTCATATGAGATGTGTTTCTGCTCAAGGTGCATTAGGGGTAACTGAGGCAGGAAGGCATCCCACTCATCACAGACACCAACTGTACAACAGATAACGGCAGCACTACCCAGATTCTCTCACTCACCTTGCACTAAGTGCGCCGCAATAATCGATGTACGCAAAGCAGAGCAGGGCCCCTGCGATGAGCCCTACCTCAGACACAGGATATCCACAGCAGGGTGGAACAGGATAAAGAGGAGTGCACTCTGCATGTAGAAGTTAAGGGACCTTTACCCACCTCAAGGATTCTGATTAAAGAGTTGCTGGGAGGGAAGTTGTGCAAAAACAACCAAAAGAAAGGCAATTATGGAAAAACAATAACCTCAGGACAGCTTTTCTCTGACCACAGTGCTGCCCTGAACATAAAGCTTTTCTTTTTCTTTTTTTTTTTTTTTCCCCATAGAGAAAGCATCTCAAAGGCTCACTTCAGGTCTCAGAAAAACAGCAGTATCAGAAGCAAAAGTCAGACGAGAAAAAAATACAGTCAGGAGTAAAGAAAATATAATTTTTGATCACACTCAGAAAATGGAACTGCTTTTAATAATCAAGGTGCTGTGCCTAAGGTAGTCCCATTCGGTCACACTGCCACACAATTATGCCTGAAAAAATAAACAATTTTTTGTTTGTTGTCATTCATAAAAAATGAACAATTCATCCATAACTAAGAAGATAAGAACACCCCTACTGAACAGGTCACCTANTTAGAAAGCAGGCAAAGAGAAGAGGACAGCCCAGCACGAAGTGCAGAGCAGGTGACCTTATCTTTTGTTTTGCCTTTCTTTTGTATACATCTCAGCAAGACTGTGAGCGAAGTAGACCTCACCATTGTTTCCATTTCTCAGCCTATCATCTAGTTCTTCTCACCAAAACATTCTAGCTAGCTTCAAACTAGCACACTCTGTATCTTATCTTCTATAGTATTCAAAACAAATGCCTGTAGGGGAGTAGGGAGAGGTCAAGCACATTTCATAACTCCTCCTGATCCACCAACCTTCAGCTGCTTTCAGAGCAGACACTTCCTGAGCTGTGTATGATGCTATACATTTATTGATCCCCAGTTCCATTGAAAACCATGCAGCCTGTTCCAACTAATAACAGCACCCCCCTTGGCAAGTAGCTCCCCAATCCTGTTGCCCCAAAGACACACCAGCTGATTAAATCTGAACAATGCTCCTCACAGGTTGACCTGAAGCATCGTAGATTTTGCACTGCAAGGCATATATGTGCTAAGGGTGATTCTAGAGTGAGGAATCTAGAGTGATCAGTATGTACTGTGTGAACACAAACATGAAACTAAACCAGAAAATTAAACCTTTGCCTTGGCTTATAAGAACCTGTTTAACATCTTTATTGACTTTGATGGAGATACGGAGATACAGGGAGTGTCATCAATAAGTTCATGGATGGCACCAATTTAGGTGGCAGTGTTGATCTGCAGGAGGGCAGGGAGGCTCTTCAGAGGGACTTGGATAGATTGGATCCGTGGAACAGTGTTAATGGTATGAGTTTCAACAAGGCCAAATTCCAGGTCCTGCACTTGGGCCACAACAACCCCAAGCAACACTGCAGGCTTGAGGCAGTGTGGCTGGAGAGCTGCCTGGCACAGAAAGGGATGGGTCAGTTGTAATCAACAAGCCCAGGTGGCAAAGAAAGCCAATAGCATCCTGCCTTGAATTAGAAATGCTGTGTCCAGCAGGAATAGGGAGGTGATTGTCGCCTTGTACTCTGTTCTGATGAGGGACACTTCAAGTATTGTGTTCAGTTTTGGGCACCTCTATACAAGAGATGTGGAGATGCTGGAGCCAGTGCAGAGGAGGACAATGAAGCTGGTGAAGGACATAGAGAATAAATCTTATGAGGGGCAACTGAAGGAGCTGGGGCTGTTTAGTTTGAAAAAGAGGAGGCTGATGGGAGACCTCATCACTGTCTACAACTATCTGAAAGAAGGTTGTGGAAAGGTTGGTGTTGGTCTCTTCTCACAGATAGGTAGTGATAGAACAGGAGAATGGCCTTAAACTGTGACTGGGTAGGTTTAGACTGGACATTAAGAAACATTTTTTCACAGCAAGAGTGTTCAGGCACTGGAATGTGCTGCCCAGGAAGGTGGTGGAGTCACCAACCCTGGAGGTGTTTAAAAGTTGTTTGGATGTGCTTAGGGATATGATTTAGGGTGAACCTTGTCTACTCTACCTACTTTGTCTACCCTGCTCTGGATATCGGTTGGACTTGGTGATCCTGAGGGTCTTTTCCAACTGGAATGTTTCTGTGACTCTGTTACTGGTTTTGACTGCACTTGGGAAAGCTTCATACACAAAAATGTTTCTAGAAACAAGGACAGTGAGAATAAGTTCTCTGAAAACTTAGAGGAAAGATTGAAATTCTCGCATTTAGAACAGCTTTCTGGGTGGTCTCACAATGGGTTTTGGAATAAATCTGTCAATAAAAAATCAGTACCAGCTTACAAAGCTGATGACCTCTAAAGAGGAAAGAACACAATGCAACTTATACACACATCAATTTTGAAGTTGTCAAACACTGTAGGCTTGGCTCTGCTCACTATTCATGAATATGATATAGTTATTATGCTGATTTAGAAAGTTAAGGGGGAAAACAAGCTAGTGATTTGAAAGAAATGATCACGTGCTGAGTTAGCCTGCTCTAAATCCGTCAGATGCCATTTCATTGACAGCTGTCTTGTTTTGTCTGTAGTGTGGCACCATGATGGCAATAAGGAAATTGTAATCTTCATATCAAAAGTATTTGTGATAAGAAATGTTACAGGAAATAATTTCCATTTATTTTTCTCTGTGATTACAACTTCTTTGAATATCTCAAAATATGCCTTCAAGATTCTCACTTTCCCACCCTTATCTTACCCCTCCATAGGAAACCACATCATTCAGCATATCTAATTATCAAAAGTACTGCAAGTTAAAAGGCACATAATAGAGAGGAAGAGCAATCTCTGGAAACCAAACCAGTCCCTGGCCAGATAGCATTTTGTTTAATCTGAGTAAGGAAGGCTAACATATGAAAATAGCATAATAACTTATAACATAAAGCTTTGCTATGCTGTCAAAAAGAAAACAAAACCCAAACAACAGAGCAAGTCTTAGACCTTTTCTATAGATGGGAATAGTTTAAATCTTTTCCAGAGAGATATTTCAAACTGTCTTAGCGGGAACCTGAAGAAATCACCATTTATACTAGAAAATAAACAGAGGGAGTGGGAGCATGATGCATTGTGGAGAAGGCAAAGGCAAGCTGGCATTTCACTAACACGTGGACTCCTTCTCAGTTTTTCCTTTGTCTCCTTTCAGTTTCTATGGACACGGCTGTTTCTTTGGCACTGTGTGTACCTGTGAGAACACCTAAGAAGAGGAGGAGTCTGTAGAAGAAGCTGGTCTATAGAGAGCAGCCCCAACATGTCAGGTGAGGAGCAACAGAGGGAACTGGATTGTTCAGTCTAGAGAAGAGGAGGCTAAGGGGGGACCGCATTGCTCTCTGTAACTCCTTGAGAGGAGGCTGGAGCCAGGTGGGGATTGGTCTCTTCTCCCTAGTATCAAGTGATCAAGTGATGGAATTAAAGAAAATGAGCTCTCAAGTTGCGCCGAGATTAGATTGAATATTAGGAACATTTTCTTGACTGAAAGAGTAGTCAGGCACTGGAACAGGCTGTCCAAGGAAGTGATGGAGCCACCATCCCTGGTGGTGTTCAAAAACCAGCTGAAACAATTCTATGGTTCTATGATTTGTCAATGACTGACCTGCAAGCAAAGCCAATGATGGCAAAGTAGATTTGTCTCAGATGAAGTGAAACAAGTTTGACGGTATTAAACCCCAAGAGTAAATGTTTGGGGTTTAAGCACTTCTTAAGAAAAGGAAAGGATGGATGAGATTCACCAAGTTGCTGCTTCTTCACTTATTAGCTCTGTCCCAGACTTCCTCCAAAGGGTCTCGTTTCTATTTCACCCCTTCAGCAATGAAACCTCTTTCAATCTCTGCAGCACTGTGTTTGGCTTTGCCTGACAGAGCGATGCCCAGAACACTAGGCATGGTGGACTTGCTCTGAGCCTCCCTTTTTATTAATCTTCTGCTTGGAACAGGTTGCCTGGGGAGGTTGTGGATGCTCCCTCCCTGGAGGTGTTCAAGGTCAGATTGGACAAGCCCTTGAGCAACCTGTTCTAGTGGGAGGTGTCTCTGCCTATAGCACGGGGGTTGGAACTGGATGAGCTTTGAGGTCCCTTCCAACCTAAACCATTCTATGATTAAAGGTTCAGTGCAGCTGCAGCTGACACCTTCCAGCTTAGTGCCTAATGCATCAGGTGAAAGTGATGTCCTCCTCTGCGCTCTGCTTCCTTAACCAAAGCTTGCTTGTTTCATCTACAAAAGGGCACCGAGTCTTTGTAGGAGATATGAGACAAGAGGGAATCACCCAGGTGGGCAGCAATTTTGTTCTCAACTCAGAAAACAGTCTTGAAGTTCTGTATCATTCTACATGAAAAAAGAGAACAATGCCTTACCTATACAAAATGGCATTACTAAAACTTACTAAAACTGTACTTTGGGCCCATTTTCACATACAGCTACAGAACAATTAAGCCCATACGTTGTTTAACTGATTGAACAGGAAGGGCCTTTGAATTTTCTACCAGGGTCTTCACTCTTCAAGCCAGATGTTAAACGTTTTCCTTTTCAGTTTTGCCTTGGGTAACCTGTGGATGACCTTTACAGTTGAGATAACTTCATTTCTTTGTATTTCACATACAGCCTCGGGTTTATCCATCTACATTACAAAATCCACACAGACGTCTTTTGTTTCCCTGTCCTTAAACACTCTCACTCCTTATCACATAAATGTAATACACCACATAGCATCACCAAAGCCTATATGAGCTCCTAGGAACTCCTCCTAGTTGCACTTTAAGAGACTAGCTCTCAAAGCAAAGAGGCAGTGGGAAGCAGGAGATCTAACAGGCCAACGTTTGCAGCACACCACGCTGCAATCCAAGGAATTCCCCAAGTCAGCCAATATCAGAGAGTAATTCACATCAATCACTTCTGCATTCCTTTGTCAGGCAGGGGTGGGATGCAATTTTAGACACTTATATACCTAGAGGTATAAACCACAACACCCAGGCTAACTTTGTCTTGTTTGAGTTTCTATGGAAACAGTGTTTATGGTATTGCACTGTTACCAGGGGAAAAAAATGAGTTATAAATAATAAAGAGGCTAATGTTGTTTCCCTGGGTCTTGCTGAACAGCTTCAGGCACTGAGACAGATTAATTGGGTAGAAATGGAAGACAGTAACTGTAACACCAATGGGCTGTGCTTCATTACTGGAAGGCCCATTTACTGCTTGTTGTGATTTAGCCCCAGCCTGCAACTAAGCACCACACAGCCACTCACTGGGATGCAGTGGGATGCAGGGGACAGAATGGGAAGGACAAAAGTGAGAAAACTTATGGTCTGGGCAAGAACAGTTGACATTTTAAAATAAAATTATTATTATTAGTGTTGTTGATACTATTAATATTATTATTAATGAATACTGCAAGGAGGGCGACAAAGAGAAATCAATGCCACAACAGAGAAGCGATGCATATGAAAAGAGCTTCTGCCCAGCCAGCCCCTGAGCAGTCCCTGAGGCAGCTGGGGCTCAGCTGCCCCAGATGTGCCTCCTTACAACTTTCTGCTCGTTCCCTGCCTTCTTACTGGTGGGGTCATGTGAGAAGCCTTAACACTGCTCAGAGGTGTCTAAAACATCTCTGTATTACCTCATCAGAAATCCAAAACACAGCCTCACACAATCTGCTATGAAGAAAGTTATCTCAGCTAAAACAAACACACAGCTAAAGCTCCATGACGTGATGGTGCCCACTTACATTTTATTCCCTATTATAACCACTGGAAATCCAGCTTCCTCAGAAATAAAGTACTAGATATACCGATTTTGCTCTAGTGATTTGCAGCCTTGTGACTTGTCTTTTCAGAAAGAGTCAATCTTGGTCGGTGTTTTTCTCCTCTACCCTCCATAATTTAATCAGAGGCAGACTTTTTGTTTCTCTATACTTCCTACTCTGGATTCCTATCAGCATTATGAAATACCAGTCTTATAACTACTTTACTTGTGTTGATGTGCAGTACTCCACGTAAATATGGAGTTTAGCCTGGAGAAGAGGAGGCTCAGGGCAGACTTCATTGCTGTCTACAACTACCTGAAGGGTGGTTGTAGCCAGGTGGGGGTTGGTCTCTTCTCCCAGGCAACCAGCAACAGGACAAGGGGACACAGCCTCAAGTTGTGCCAGGGAGGTCTAGGCTGGATGTTAGGAGGAAGTTCTTCCCAGAGAGAGTGATTGGCATTGGAATGGGCTGCCCAGAGAGGTGGTGGAGTCACCGTCCCTGGGGGTGTTCAGGAAAAGACTGGATGAGGCACTTAGTGCCATGGTCTAGTTGACTGGATAGGGCTGGGTGCTAGGTTGGACTGGATGATCTTGGAGGTCTCTTCCAACCTGATTGTTTCTATTCTATTCTATATACACCACTCCAAACCCAGGCGTCTCCCCTGTGTAATATAAATGGGTCACTTTGTAAAGGCAACACTTTTTATCAGTTTCTGTCATGTTGCTTAGCACAAACAAGAGGGCCCAAACTGTTGCACGCTCAGATGTCAGAACATCACCAACTTAGCTGTCAGAACCTCCCAGCTCTCTGTCAGCGCCTCCTGAGCTCTGTAGTGGTAAGAGCTGGTGCAGCAGAAATTGCTCCTGTGAGATGTTTGGTATCATCAAGCCTGCAGAAGTCACGAGTAATTGAAAGCACTCCACACTTCACAGAAGTCCTTCAGGACCACATCAGGTGAAGGACTTGTCACTTAGAGAAGGTAGGCATTCATGTTATGAATAAGATGAGCTACTTGATACCTAACTTTCAGTACAGCCAGGACCTATGCGAAGCTTTGGCATGGTAGGACCCAATCCAGACAAAACACATGAGAAGAAAGGACTGTATCACTCCTTCCCCACTATTTTAGTACATGATTCTACCTTGATAAATCTCCTGTTTCTACCCGCAGTGTGAGGCCCATGACAAAAGCCCTTCTGTATTTTAGAAAATCTATTTCAACACCACTCTCACGTCTTAATGTCTGTTCCCAGCTGATGGTAGGAATGAGGTACCTCCTGATAGCTGGCAAAGTTAGCCCTCTTTGTAAAAATGCTTTAATATTCTTTGGACCCAAGGACAAGGACAAGCTCATCCCTGCAGTTACAGTGAATGCAACCAATGAGGTCACTATGTCCACAGAAACAGCCACGCTGACAGTCTCATCAATAATTGTTTTCTATAGCAACACTCTGTGAAACTGATATCCTGTTTTGGTTTTGTCTCTGGTACTGTCCAGGAGTAAGGTCTTCAAAGAGACATCACCAGGATCAGTAGCAGACAAAATTCCAATGGAAACCCTTGCCTGCACTGACAGTTGCTGCTTTGTATTCCTGAGCCTTTTCTCCCTCAAGGATCTTGTTTACAAGCTGTGCTTCTCAGGGACAGCTTTTCTTTTTAATCTGTCTTCTGCATTTATTTTCCAACTATTGATCTAAACAGGATTTTGCCTTGTACCTGTGGCAGGTAATTAAGGATTGTGAAAGAAAACTGATTCAATTTGTGTATCTTAAAACAATTGGGAGACAGGTTTAGGTGCATAAAGTTTTCTTTGCAGGGTCCAGTAGTACCTGATGATGTGCAATAGCTGCTGGTGATTTAAGTTACTTCCAGGGGAAAAAAAAACCCCAACATTAAAAGGTGTGATGGTTTGGGTGTTCCCTGCCCCCCACAGTTTATAAATCACCCAGACTAGACTCAGACGGCTCTGGAAATATGAATAGTTATATTTACAGCTAGCACAATTTACAAGCAGATATTTACAGTATATACAGTTATAGACAGAAATAGACAAGGTAAAAAGGTAATACAGACACAACTCCCCTCCAAGAAACCTGAGTCCCCAGGAGGGGCTCTCAACCACCCCCTCACCTTCCCCCTACTCCTTTCAACCTTATCTCAATCCCAAGGAATAATGGAGGTTCGGCCAAGAGGATTAAGAAGCAAATGTGGAATCATCCAAAGCAAATGGAGGGGGAGGTTAGAAAGCAAGATGGAGTTCAGCCAGCAGCCCCAGCTCCACAGCAGGCAAAGAGCTGAGGGCACAGCCCAGAGCCAAGTGCCCAAGCGAAGGGACTTTATCTTTTGTATTGCTTTTCCTTTCTACACATCTCAGCGAGACTGTGAGCAAAGTAGACTTCACCATTGTTTTCATTTTCTCAGTCTATGATCTAGTTCTTCTCACCAAAACATTCTAGCAAGGCTCAAACTAGCACAAAAAGATAAAGAAAGTCTCATCCTCACAGCAATCACTCTCCATAAGAAAGCTAACGAAAGAGACAAATCAACACTTCGAGATGTGCAAATGCAATCAAGACCTGGACATACAGAGCTGGGCACAGAGGAACCAAATGAGGTTCAACAAGGACAAGTGCAGAGTCCTGCACCTGAGAAGGAATAACAAACTGCACCAATACAGGCTGGGAGGTGATCTGCTGGAGAGCAGCCCTGTGGAGAGGGACCTGGGAGCCTTGGTGGATAACATCCACGGGGCAGAATTGTGCCCTGCTGGCCAAGAAGGTCAATGGGATCTTGTGGTATATTAGGAAGAGTATGTCCAGCAGATCGAGGGAGATTCTCCTCCCCCTCTATTCTGCCCTGCTGAGACGCCATCTTGAATACTGTGTCCAGTTTTGGGCTCCCCAGTTTAAGAGCGTCAGGGATCTGCTGGAGNGCCTGTCTGGATGTGCTCCTCTGTGATCTGTGTCAGATAGTATGGTCCTGCTCTGGCAGGGGGGTTGGACTGGACGATCTCCTTGGGTCCCTTCCAAGCCCTAACATCCTGTGATCCTGTGATCCTGTGAACATCGGCACCAAAGCAGCAGCAGCAGTAGCAAAGTGCTGCTGCAGAAGCTTCACCATAGGCAGGTGACAGTTCACAGAGCTTAAAGGCAGCCATCAGTAACAGAGTGTAAGGGCTGCAGAATGCAAAGTAAAGGCCCTGGGTACTGCAAAGGTTCAGGCAATTGAGGAACTGCAAATCAATTAAGACATTCAGAAAAAAAAAAGGCAAGAAAGTAAAAGGCCTACTGCTCAGAAGGGGACTCAACAGTGGCATTTCTGTTGGCAGTGAGAGTGCTTTACTTGTGTCACTCTGACTGTCCTGACGGGAACACACAAACCCTAACAGCCACCGATTTATTACACCCGCTCTCCTTCCAACCTGCTTGGATTCCACTTGGGAAAATACTGTTGCACAGGCAAGTAAACTATCAAACTGCTTAGAGAGATGAACCAATCTGTGAGCACAACTCAGTCGGAACAAGAAAAACAGACACCAGGATATATATGTCTATCTGTACTCACCAAATAGGGGGTGAGGTTCTTCAGGTTCCATTGGAAGGAGGAGGAATTCTGAGCTGCATAGGCTGCGTCTGTGGAGTGGGAAGAAGAGAGCTCCTCCCCATAGCAGACCTCCAGACAGTGCTGGTCTGGCTGTGGTCAATTGCTCAGTTAATGGGGGCCAGTTTCTGCAAGCAAACAAAAGAACCCTAGACAGAGACACAAGGCCGATGGAGGTCAGGTGCTCACCTAACCCAGGGGGAGGGGGGCAAGTAGTTGTACCTGCCATACTGACTGGTACCTATGCATTCCTTACTGGCGTCTTTGGCTGACTGAAACTCCTTAAGCAAAAGTTTACAGGCAGCTCTGATGCAGGACCCACATCGAACTACGTCACTCATTTGGATTGCAGCAGTGCGGGGGAGCTCCTGGGCAGGATGAGAACCTCTTGTCAGTGTGTATTGGAGACTACTGTAAGTGAAGATGTCCATGCTCACTGCAAGGGAGTTGGACTGGATGAGCTTTAAAGGTCCCTTCCAATCCAAACTCTTCTATGGTTCTGTGATAAGAGAGAAACTTGTCCCAGACAGACATGACCAAGCAGTCCTGTATTTTGTTCCATAGCTAAGCTATGAAAAGGTCTGCTATGAGGATGTCTCCTGTGTACAACTTCAACCTGGTGTTTCTGAATTGCTTCTGCAAATACCTGCATGCACAGGCACAACTTCCTGCATTACTCAGCTTCATGTGTCTTCAGAGCTGGGATAGAAACCTCTCTTGGAAATGTTGATGCAGAGAGGGTTCAGCCTTTGCAATGGAGTGATGCCATTTCATTGCTCACAGCAAATTAGAAATATTTTAATGAATATTATTTAAAGAAGAAGATCAGTAATGATTCAGACTCTTGGCCTTCACAGTGAATGGTCAGGATTATTCTGAAGGATTATTACATTGCAGGGATGCTGAGCAAATCTATCAAAAATATGCACAGGCTTCCTCACCACAATTTATTTTTTAAACCGATGCCAGATTTGTGCTCTCATGGCTGCATCAAAATGCCTGAATTTGGAAACCAAAGCTTTGCACAACCTACAGCTTCTGCAGATGAAAACAGCTAAGAAATACTTTGCCATTTTTTTTTTTTCCCCTGTCTGGATTTATCAACAAAGTACTCATATTTCTGCTGTTTGGAACCCTAGAGTCACCCCCCGTCACCTTTTAGCATCCAGTGAGCAAGCCTGAACAGGTATTTCACTATATGCATCCTGAGGGTCTCTATAGCAATCTCTGAAAGAAACAAGGAGTAGATGATAAGCATTTCTGCATGGCTTAGAAAGAACCTTAAAGTTCTTTGCTATCTCCACCAAACTAGCCATTTTTTATTAGGCTTACTAGCAGATATGAGATGTAGGACTCACAGAAGAGATTGGGAAGCAGTCTGTTAGGGCATCAGATGAAATTTACTACCACATCTTTTATACAAATGACAAACACTCATTCTGCAATCAGGAACATCCATTTTTGCATGAATTCTTACTTACTAAAGGGTGTAAAAGTTTAAGAAGATAGATTTAGCATTTACAAAGTGCTTAAAGTTAGTTACATTCAAATGAAACAGAAAATAGTCCTTTTAGAAGGGTAACAGAAGCTATTTTTTGTCTTTAAGGAAAATACATTTCCTTTTCACAGTGTGGAGAAGTAGTTTAGGTCAATGACAGTTCTAATCATATGAACTATTTGTATAGCACATAATAATTGGAACTCATTAACTGAGTGGAAGAGGAGAAATGCAACTTCCTTCCCCAGCGTCAGAGCTGGCATACTTCTACCTAGGCTGTTAGTGGCATCTTGGAGCCCTCCAGCTCACAGTTCTTTTGTGATATTTTGAGATCTGTTACAGCATTGCTAATTGTGTTTTGAAACATCAATTTTAGAAGAGATGGAGAGTACTGCATCAGAAAGCGTTTGGCCAAGCCATGCTGCATGTAATGGAAAGGAAGTCAAGATTGACTTGTGCTTGTACCCCGTGGGGAAAGCACAAACACTTGTTAATTATAGAGGAAGCTAACCACCAGAGTAGCTGGGGACACAAATTTGTATTTCCAAACACAGAGAACTAAACATTGGCTTACACGAAGCTGCCAGAGAAAGGTCTGTGCAGCTCTCTCTGCATCCAAGGAGCTATCCATCCGGAGTACATACCTGTCCAGCAGCTTGGCACTGTTTGGAGACAAAGGAATAAGAAAGGCTGATTGAGCAGCAAAGTGTGACCTTGTCTGCTCATGGCCAGTCTGCTCACTATGCTCTGCATCACCACAGAGAGGCCACTCTGCCACATTCTGGCTCTGCTGGCAAACTCGTGAGCTGCTGAGGTTTCCTGCAGCCCTTATATCTCTTGTTGTCCTCTCCAGTAAGAGAACAGTCAAAGTGAACTGAGGTAGGCAAGGGAAGCTTTTCAGCAAATGCTAGTCTGTGGCTGCAGGAGGACTAGGTAGCTCACTGCATACCTAGGCTGTGCAGTGCAAATGCCACTGCCTCCATCTTAGCTCCTCTCTTCCCTTGCCACGATCTGTGGAAGATCCTGCAGTCATTGAAGCCCCAAAGGGCATAGCAGGCCTGAACAACCCATCCCATGAACTTGTTAGCATGCTTATGTGTTGAGAGATGTTTAGCCTGTACCAGCTAGGTGCTGCCAAGACCAAACATCCAAGCACCCTTCACAGGAGAGCAGGGACCCAGCAGAGATCATGCTCACATTGTACCCAGCAAATCATACGGATGTGGCCACTGCATCTTGGAGGAGAGGAGATTTACCACATGAGTACAAGTTATGTTGCACCATTGGTCTAGAGACAGAGAAAAGCCCTATTGCCTCAGGCTTCTCACCAAGGGACTGGCACCACATCCCTTCATCGTGTGTATAGAGTGGCAAGGTCGATACAATGCATGCAGCTGTTTTTCAGTGGGGTGACTGATCACAGAATCATAGAATCATAGGATGGAAGGGGTTGGAAGCAATCTCTATAGATCGAGTCCAGCCCCTCTGGCAGAGCAGGATTACCCAGGGCAGGTCACACAGCAGCACATCCAGGCAAGTTTTGAAGGTCTCAGAGGAGACTCCCCAGCCTCTCTGGGCAGCCTGCTCCAGGGCTCCAGAACCCTGACACCTCCTCATATTACTGTGTTCCAGTTTGTATCCACTGCCCCTTGTCTTACCACAGGACACCACTAAACAGAGCCTGGCCCCTTCTTCACAACACCCACCCTTCAGACATTTTATAAGCATTCCTAAGATCTCCTCTCAGTCTTCCAGGTCTCTCAGCCTCTCCTCTGCAGACAGATGTTCCAGACCCCTAATCATCCTCATAGCCCTCCCTTGGACTCTCTCTAGTATTTCCCTGCTCCTCTTGAACTGAAGAGCCCAAACCTGGACACAATACTCCAGAGGTGCTCTTACAAGGAGGGGAGCAGAGGGAGAGGAGAACCCCAGGCTACAGCCAAGGTATTTCAGGCCAAGTGTATCAACACATTGCAAACAAACAGCAGTTCCCACGGTGAGTGAGACAAGTCAAGAACACGGAATACAACCACGTGTTTAATGTGAATATATCCATACGCGAACAGCATAGTTACTACATGTCACTGAAAAGTGCCTGGGCTGAGCAGGCAATGAACTGCAGGACCTCCTGGTGGCTGTACATCAGAGCAAAAGCAATGCTGTATTTCTTCTGTTGGAAGAGTAGTTCTTGGAGGGGAGCTCTCTGAACAGTATAAAACTCGGTGCTTTGCCACAGTGTCAAGAGCTTATGTTAGCTTCCTTGGACTTTGTTTACAACAGTAATCAATTCAGGATAAGGAGCACTGATCACACAAATATATGAAGATAATTTACCTTAGCAGGAAGAGGGAGGAAGAAGTAAGCAGCAGGCATGACTGTGAAGAACAGTTCCCCACAGCAGGTTCAGAACCTGCCCCTGCTGTAAGACAGAGAGGCTTCAAAATCACTCAATATGGGTGAACCCTCTGCCTTCCTGTTTGCCAGGTCTGCATTCCTGAAACAATTCCAATGGGGATGTTCTGAACTGGAGAATCATTCATTAAGGACTGTTTCATCAGTTTAAAAGACCTGCAGATTAAATAATTGCTGCTTAATTAAAATATGGAAGAAATTTTGACAAGAAATGCTGCCAAAATAGTGCTTAGAGTTGTCCCAGACTGAGAAACAGTTAGCATACTTGTAGTAAAAGAAATTTATTTTTCATGGAATCATGGAATCAAGCAGGTTGGAAGAGACCTCCAAGATCATCCAGTCCAACCTAGCACCCAGCCCTATCCAATCAACCAGACCATGGCACTAAGTGCCCCATCCAGAATTCTTCCCTTCTTGCTGTTATAGCTGAGTGGCACTCATACTGGAATTAAAAGTGCACTCACTCTTCCTCAGGACCTCAGCTAAGTGCTTTAAAATGCATGTGGGTATGTGGTTAGCATCAGTCTTTCAGATTTGGGAGTACTGGAAGAAGGCAGACTTGAGGAACAGCATTTTTGAGAAACAGGTGTAACAAAAAGTTAAGGGAAAAAAAAGACTTCTTTAAAATGCCAAGTTCCACTTGTTTGGTTTGGTTTCCCTTAGGATTAACTCATGGCTCTTATTGCCACCCTAAGGTATCCTAAAAGTCTGGATTTTATGTCAGCTAGGTGGTGGGTGCACACCTAGAGGGAAAAGAGAGCAGAACCCTCACCAGTGGCCCCTGATGGAAGGGGTCAGTCTTTACAAGCACGCTGTGAAAATGAAAGATCATTCAAACTTTTGACTGAGGTCCTTAATGTGAGCTGGATAGTGCGAGTCAGATCCATATCCAGGGCAGCTGCCTCTCAGCCTGCTATCAGCAATTCACACCTAGCCTTTGAAAGCTGAGGGAAGGCAGACAAATATTTTGATGCAATCTTCTCTAGCCAAGGTTTTGGGGGACAGGATTTCAGCTTCCCCAAAAATTAAGGGCACAGCAGAAACTTCAGAAGGAGATCAAATTCTCCCCCCCCACACAAATTGAATAATACTCATGAATGTGTGCTAGGAGAGACTGGGTGTTCTCAAAGCCTGCAGGAGTGGGAAGCAGAAGGAAGGTAAGAGGGGGGATAACAGGGTTTGGTAAGTCAAAGGCAGGGCATGAGGGTGTTAAAGGACACTTATTTCTGCCATTCCTGAGCCTGCTTCCAGCCCCAGTGTGTGTAGGCCCCTCCAAATGCCTTCAATTCTTTTTCAACAAGTTCTTCACTTTGAAAATTCCTATCCCACCATTAACTGACCCCAAATCATTTCTCAGTTTCACACTGAAAAATACCTCTCCATTTGAATGTGACCAAGAGCAAGTGGCTGTGGCTAGCTCACAGCCTCACTGTCAACACCTATATAAATACGGTCTTAGAAAAAGCCAGCTGAAGTGGCCTGAAGCAGAGCTGGAGTGAGAGGTAACAGTTACACACGGATCCAGTGCTCAGGGTCACTACTTCTACCATCCTTATCGCCCATCTAGACACAGCCATCCCCACAGTATTCCATAGTGCAATACCTGGCCAAGCAATGTGTGCCACTTGCTCTACAGACCTTGAGGACAGTCTTTGGACAAGCTCACAAGCCGTGATGTATGCTGCACAACACTGTCTCTCTTCAAAGATAGACTTCAAGTCTAGATCAGACTCAAATCTGATCTAGAAGCTTTTTCCCTTAACTCTGATGCTCCAGCTCAACTTAATGTTACATGGTACTTGTGATGACATGGATCAATGACACTGTTCTGTGGCCGCAGCCTGACTCCCAGCACATCATTTTTCCAGATGCTGGAATGCAGATAAAGGCATTTTGTTACTTACAGTTGGATAAGTTTGTCCCCTTCTACCATTTGAATTAAGAATGGTCTAAATAATTAGACCATTAGTGTTCCCCTAATGATTAATCTGTTTTAAGTGTAAGTACAAGAAGGAGAAAGCAGGCCAGTCACTGACTTTTCATGACAAAACATGAACTGTCCTGTCACTTGGTTGTTCCCTTATTTTTCAGATTAATAAGAAATCAGTAATAATTTCACTTTTAGCAAACAGAGATGATGTTCATTAACATATTTTGCTGCTCCAACCTTGATCTTATTGAATACATTAAGAAGTTGGTCACTTGACAGGTCTCTTCTTCTTTTTAATTGAAATCAATGAAGCTGCCCATGGTAGGTAAAATTAATTAGATCATTAAAGAAGTCGCTAGCAATATTTTTAATTATGAGATATCTTCTATTCAACCTAGAGTTCTTTCCACAGGATATTAGTTTGAACACAATGTATAGGAGTTTCTGAAGACATTTCCTCTATGAACTTTCAAAGAAAGCACCACAGGACGTCAAATCTATCTCTTCATGATTATCTGCATTGCAAAAATGCTGAACATGACTCTAGCACATCTTCTCCACTCCGGGAAGCAGAAGCAAACCCCAAAAGGCAAGCAGATATTGTGTCTCCTGTTTGGGAATTGGTCCTCTTGTTACTGAAGTTGACAGCTCACATCTATGGGCCGGGCAGTCTTTCAGCTCTGGTGGTCTTCAAAAATCTGTTCTCAGATCCCATGAAAAAAGTGAAGTTTAGGTTAAGTGAATCAATAGCTAAGGCATAAAGGTGGTCTGCCAGCGGCAGTGGCTTGGGGTTTATGTCAGCAAGAACAGTCCAGCAACAAAATTTCCTTCGGTCACCAAAATGATCATTTAGAGAAGACTATCGTGCATGAAAATTGTATCAAGGAGGAGAGGTCTCAGATCTTGTGCAATGCATGAAATTCTCTCAGAGCATGAGGCAACAGATAAAATTCAGCTACAATAAAAATTTACCTCTGCACCCTGAAGAAAATTTCCCGAGAAATATCACCCCCATCTCAAACACTTCCAAGCAGTTCTACACAAGGCCTGAAAGGAACTGTGATGTTTTCTTGTAGCACTCAACACCTTTCAAGCAATAGATCTTTGTCCATTCCACTGTCCTGAGGGAATAAATGCCTATGGCTAAATTCAATTTTGTGCATAAAATGCACATGGTCAACATAATTTAATACCTCTTGGAAAGATGTTCAGTGCTTTTGTAAGGAGTCTGCATGACACACTCATGTATGCAGCATTAGCTCATCTTGCAGGGGAGCACCCATTAGTGGAATGAAAAGCATCATGCTAAATGAACAGCCACAATGTCTGTACAAACCCCAAGCATGTTTCAAAAGGAAACAGTTACACAAATTAAAATAAACCAGACATATATCTAATTTTAGAAGTATATTCCTGCTACAAAACAAATAGCCATAATGTAGATAAACTAAAAGAAAACACACAGCCCCCACCCTCCAAAAAAAAGGGCAGGAACATGTTCAAAATTAATAGATTATTAAAAATCAGCCAGAAGAAAGATTGTGAAAAATCAGTGGTCAGATGTTTGTTGTGAAAAGGTTGCCAGATAGAAAGTGTTCTTTATTCTGTCCTGAGGGACTGAAGAGGAGCATCCATTTCAAAGGAGCTATTCTGCTAAGGCAGCGTAACACATGGGACTGAACAGCAGAGTTCAGGGGTCTATATGCATATAAACCCAAAAAACCCAAAAGGTGGATCACATGGAATAGCACCTCTGGGAGTCTCACTTTTCTGGAGTGGCCCCTCGGTTCCAGGTGGGATCCCCAGGGGTATTTCAAATGGCACCTGACACCTATATGTGAGCAACAGACTCCAGTGCTGAAGAGTAACACTGAACACTTTGGGCAGGATTTGGCTTACAGTTTAGTTTCTAAATATGAGCTGGGTGTCTGAGATCCTTTTCTGGTCCATGGAGACCTAATCATGGTAACTGGAATCTCAAGGGTAGCTCAGCTCACCCTAAAGTGAAAACCTTACTCTGGATAGGTGAGAACCACACTGAAGAATGTAGTGGCCATATAGATTCATGGATAGTGTGACAAAAAGGGGCTGCTTGCAACATCTGGGGACTCTCTACTGCACTGGGGTTTGTTATTTGGCATTATCATCAAGTTCGTTTGGGAAAGAAAGATAGGAGGAGTTGTATCTTTAGAAAACCTTGACCTAGCCCAGCTCGAAATGTGCAGTATCCAGAGGCTCGTTAGCTCCCATCAGAACAACACATCATGCTACAAAAGGACATAAATGTCCATCTGAATCACCCCCCAAAGCTTTCTCTGGAGAAATGTGATTGATGTTAGCCTGGAAACAAGACCACTAATTCAAAGCCAGTGAAAGTACATCTGTGTTAGTAATCCAAAAGAGGAGGATGAGAAATAAATCTCTAAATACTACACTTACAATACCAGGCAAAGTGATGGCTCCCCATAAATATTTAATAAAATACATCAATAATAAATGCCTCTTCATTTCTGCTCACTTCTGAATCTCTACAGTTTCATTCTGGAAAATCAAATCTACCTGCTCTATGAAGGTGGATTGCTTCCTGGTAATTGCTGAAAACAACCTTGGCAGGCAGCGGTCATCAGGGCGTGCCAGCGATGAGAGTGCTCTCTAAATGTGTGGGTTCTCCTATTCCTACAGGAAGAAAAGAGCCTACAATGTTAGAAAGCATATTTAATAGCAACTGCAAGTCTGTCCTGGGGAAGAAGCATGGAATTTCCACTCAAGTCAGAGTTGTGTATTGCTCTTCTCACTTGCTCCTGCTCTTCTCACTTGCTCCCTGGGATAGGACAAGGAGCAATGGGTGTAAATTGCAGCAAAAGAGCTTCTGCCTCAACGCAAGGGGAACTTCTTTACTGTAAGGGTCACAGAGCACTGGAAGAGGCTTCCCAGAGAGGTTGTGGGGTTTTCTTTGAGACTTTCAAGGCCTGGCTGGATGTGTTCCTGTGTGATCTGTGTCAGATAGTATTGTCCTGCTCTGGCAGGGGGGTTGGACTTGATGATCTCCTTGGGACCCTTCCAACCCCTAACATCCTGTGAGCCTGTGACTACCTAGGGGCTGCATGTGGCCCAAGACTCTGTCGAAGTTTTAAACAACAGCTGTTAAAGACCTAATGCTTCAGAGCATAAACCCCAGCTCCTTAGACTTCTTCAAACCAGTGGCAGCTGCCATGAATTTAACCTGGAGGCTAGTCCTCAGAAACGCAGCCATTTGTTTGCATGCATCATTTCCTCTCCGGCGCCAATCTTGGAACTCCGTCTCATTCGCTGGCCAGTGACATCCTGCACACACAAGTGTTCAACATCCCTCTCAGGCTCTAAAGGGCAGGCTTAGGCAATTCCGGGATTTGAATTCCAAATGTGTGAATAAAGAGCCAATGTGGTCCTCTTTATTCAGAACCATTCTCTGGTTTCAACATGACTCAGTGCATCCTGCAGTTGCATTTCAGAATTCCAATCTGGAAAACCAAGTAAGTATTTGGACTACTATGTCACCTATTATTCGTACTAACAATTAATATTTACTTATGGAAGCGACATTGTCTGAAAGCATGACCTTCATTAATCACCAATAGTTATGATATGCTTGAAGAAAAAAAATTACATCCACAGACCTTTTTCACAGCTAGAAAAGACAAATGCCTTACTCTCTAATAGACACAACTATTCTTAATCTAACTAGTTGAAAGTAGGAATTGCCTTCTGAATCACTGCTTAGCACATGAGCAGCTAGTTTTAGATTTAAGACAGATATGGCAAAAGGCAAAGTTTGTGTCTTATAGTATAAAAAAACCTGTCTTTCTTCAAATTGCATGCTACTGTAGTATTGATCTTACAGGTGCTGGGCACAGAGATGCTAGTAGGAATTACTGACTTCCTATCAGAATGTGTTGTGCTGCAGACATGCAGAATCCTTTCATCAGCAGAGTTAGATACATCAGCTCTTAGATCTGCCCATTCATTTTTCATCCTTACAAGTAATTTACACTTGTACTGGCTGCAAAAATTACAGCATGGTAGAACTGCATGGATTTCCCATCCTGTGAACACACCCTAAAAAAGGTGTCCCAGGCACTTCAAATGCATCTCATCACCATTCTTCTGGAGAGGATTTTGATATATAAAGAATGATGCATGTTTTAACCTTAAAATACAGGTTCCAGTCCCTGCAAAATCAAGCCAGAAGCCTGTCCCTGAGCTAAGGCTATAGTTAGGTGGTGTGGATAAGCACCCATTTCAGAAGAAACTGCAGGCACCAACTTCATTACAAATGGTAATCCACGCAAAATGCTGAGATGGGAAGCAGTTCATGATGCCATTGAAGACAGCATTGCTTACATTAAGCAAAGCACTTAGGGAGCAGACAGGGAGCTCTCACAGTCTGGATCCTGAAAGTGGTAGGAGACATTCACAGTCAAACTTACTTTCAGGAAAAAGGCCTGGCACAACTGCCCAGGCAAAACAATATAGCACAAGCATGACTGTTTTCCAGTTTGGTCTCAAGTTGTGCCTTGGAACACCTGGCAGGATTTCTGGATCTGCCACCTCCAGTAAAAAAACACTTGAAACAAGGTGAATAGATTGGTAGATTCCGGCACTGTTTCTCCTCATTTCAGAACTAGTTGCTGCAGCAGGCTGGGGCATGGTCTGATAGTCTCACCACTCTCTCCTGGTCTCACAAAAACGGCCAGGCCCACCTAGATCCTGCCTCCCCAGCTCTTCCTTAGAGACGGTACCCCAGTACTTCGGCATTCATATAAACCCAGGCATCATTGAACACTTGCTGTCTTCAGGTGTAAGTGTGCATCTGTTACGCTCTATCTCAACATTTGTCTTGAGGATACAGCATCAATTCATCAGCTAACAATGGCACCTCAGACTGCAATGAAAGCTAGCTGGCGTTATATACAGACAGCCTACAGACCTTCAGAGTCCTTGCACCACTAGCACTAGTGATTTTCATAATAGGAGAGCAGAGCTTAGAGGGATAAAAATAAGTAGCTTTTGATTCTGAGAGATTTAATAGAAACAGACGTGTCTGCTGTGAAAAATTCAAAGGGTGAAAATTCGTTTTGAAATCCAAGCCCTCTGGAAATCCATGCTTTCCATTAACTTGGATGAAGTCTCACTTTTCCTGCTTAGCTGTTCTTCTCCTTCACTCACACAGAGATGTTTCCTCATCGGAGATGGACACATTCGCTACCACACAACTTGTGGTTTTCCCTCCCAGGCAAGCCCAGGGTCTCACTTTTTCCTCATCCTGTGTCACCACTGCTTGTTGCTGTCAAAGACAGAGAACAGGACTAGACAGCCCTTTTGTCTGAGCCAAATGTGCCTGTTCTTCGAAGCCCAAAACGCTGCATGCGCTTTAACACACCATTAACTCACAGGAATAGTTAGCCTGCATCAGCACAGATGGATTGCCCTTGTCCAACTCATTTTAATCACACTATAAAGTCACAATCAATTTAATGGGCCTTCACTGGTACTCTGCTTATTCAGATTATCCTTCATGATCTACAGACATCTATGTTTCTTGATGGTACATTACTCTGATCTTCTCAGTGAGGATGGTTTAGAAACTTGTTTTTCTTTCTGGACTCACTGGGGGAATTGTAGGATGGCATTAGTAGACCATTAGATCTTGAAAGGGACTTAGCCAATGTAAAGGGAAGTGTCATCCTGGGCAGACTGACCTAAATATGAAGCATCAGCACACTTAAGTGAGGCCTAAGGATAGGAGGGCCTTGGCATCCAAAAACATACATTTGCAACTGTTTGCTCATAAGCTACTAATAGTTTGCAAACACTGAACCAAAGGAAATCTGTTCTCTAAACAGAAAACACAGCACTAGAAGAAAATACAGGGGTCACAATGATGAAGCCCTCGGCCATGGCAGGCACCCACACAACCCAATATTTTTCTTCCTCTGGCCCATCTAAAAAGTAAGTTGCTCACTTCCATCATTCTCACAAGAAGGCTGATACAGGCCCCCATTGCCTCTGATTTCCAGCCTAATTTATTCATAGGCCCTGAATACAGGGGAATAAAAATGGCAGAGCTGAGTTGTGACTGCTAACTTGGAAGGAAAAGGTCGTTTGTTTGTATCTGGAGAGCTCCTGTCAGATCCATGTCATCATCAGCAAGCAAAACATCTTCACATGTGGTGTGGATGATAAAGTCAGCGATATACCTTATGCCTGATCTCCAGAGACCTGTGTGGAGACATGCTTAAAAGTGCACAAGTTGTGGAGTCTTGCTACAAGTGTTTAAGTGCAGCTGAACCCCAAAGACGGTTTTATCAGACAATTAATAAAGCAAGCCACTTGCTCAAGGGCTGTCTCTCCTTCAGCTGTTTTGCATGAACAGAAACTCATCAGCCAGGATGACATGTGGAGAAAAAAATCCTCATAAACCTAAAGGTGCCTAAGATCTCTCCCCGAAAGAACCTGCACCCCCTGGGCCCCAGCCTTGCATTTTATACGTTGTTACTTATTACATACTCATCAGAGTTCCAGGGACAGTTTGTGCATATACGAAGTACTTCTGAGAGGTGTTTTATGTCTGCTGACCCATGGTCCTTATCTTTTATGCAAGGGGTGTTACCCTGGTGGTGTTCTCTGGGGTCCTAGGGATGAAGGTGACAGCCTTCCTTATGCTGCCCTCTTGGCTGCAAAATGAGCTGTACAGTTTGTCACTGAGCCTGAACTGCTGGGTCGGTTCTGGCCAGTTCCAGGGTCTCTGTAAGTGTCCTCGTTTCCTTATCTTGATGTCTCCGTCTCTCAGGGTCTCTGTAAGAGTCCTTGTTTCCTTATCTCAATGCCTCCGGGTGAGCAGATATTTCACAGCTTGTCCTTGGTCAGTTTTAGGTATGCAGATACACAGAGTTAAATGACTGCAGAAGGATTTCTACTTCTAAACCCCATCAAAGACAGCAGTTCTCATTTCAGCCAGGTCTGACACAGCAGGGTTGGGGAAGGGGAAAGAAGCAGGGGGTTGCACCTGAGTTCACCAGGCACAGCTGATAAGTGGCTATGCCAGTCCTGGCACATCGTTTGCCAGAGGTTTTGGTCTGTGGTAAACATTAAGAGCTGGAGTATTCCCAAAGGCTTGCTGCAGTCTGAAAAGAAAGATGAGACTAGACCTCTGGGTACAAAGGAAGGGGCAGAGATTGCAGGAATGTTCCACCTTTTTCTGCCAACTAGGACTGGAAGCGACTGGAAGCTTAGTTGTTACTTACCGCTCTGAATACCATTTCTCTGGAAGAGAAGTGAAAAGGAGATACGTTTGCCTCTGCAGGTAGGCAACTGTGCAGACAGGAATGCAAAACTTGGTGATAAGAATGTACTCAGCCAAGGGGAAGCCTGACCAGTGAAGGGGCAGAAGTGGAGTCCCAGATCTACTTTCCACTCGGTGCCTACATTAGTCTTTAGGCCATCTTTGGACAAAATCAGGGATAATAGTTTGATAGCAGGGAGCACAAGCCCAAGTTCAGCCCTTTGCAGTTTCCTAACCAGGATCTAGGAGAAGGATAGCTGCCTGTCTCTATGTGTTCAAGGCTTCTGAACAAGCTCAAGCCCCCAGACATGAGTGCCAAAAACCAGTGAACCTACCTGTTGCAGATAGGGTCTGGCAACCTGAAGATGGCGCGATGTTACGGAAAGATAGGGCCCCTCTGTGTGTTCTGTATGACTTCTCTATGATTCTTTTGTTATGCTTAGCTTCCTGTCTGTGATGCAAGCAGAAGGAACTGATGTTGCTACCTATCCTATATAATCCCATGCTACACGTTAATAAATGCCATTTTGCTGTCCACCACATTGGTGTTTGCATGCTGATGACCACGTGCTGCCATTATTGAACCAGGGCATTGTGGCGAGCGGCCACACCTACCCAGATAAGTTGTTGCTCCCAGCAATGGGAAAGAGAAAGGGATCATGTTGAGTTATTGGCTTCCAAAGTTTGAAGCACAACATGTCTTTTCTTCTCCAAAGAAAAAGGGCTCCCAGAAGTAGGAGTTCAGGCATGAACCTGAGAGAGGCAACTGCACACAGGGACAAAGCTGAGGGCTCCATGGAGACAAGGGATGAGAACACAAAGATGTGCCAAAGATGCCCTAAGGGGCATCCAGCCCTCAAAGTCTGTTGAGCTTCCTACTCTCACAGTAGGCACAAGGTGGTCTGTTCATTTCTTACCCTCCTCATTCACTTGCGTGGCCCTAATTGTTCAATTTGATGAAAAATAAAAGCTCAAACCAAGCACTTACCTTATGCTGCCACTTGATGTGATATAATGTGACACAGGGTGCCAGCTGCAGTCCCAGCCTTTACCCCAAAATAACTTAATAGAGTATGTCATGACATGAAATAACAGGCAATGATGCATGACAAATTCATACATAATCCCCCAGCACCAGCTGGCTGTGCAATCTCATCTTCAGCAGCATGGTACCCTTCCTGGAACAGCATCCCAGCTTCAGCACTAGGAGACACTGCTCACCAAATCACTTTGCAGCGCATCAGACCACGGCAAATCCCTTTCTTTTGCACCGAGAGGGTGTCTTCTGGAGCTTTTACTTTTTTATTGGTAGGATACAATGTGAACCTCATGCCGAGCGTTTTCACAGCTGATCACATGTGGCAGGCAGCATCAACACACCAGCTTTGATTTTGGTACGGGCATTTCAAGGGCCACAAAATTCAGAGGTTCTGCTGATACCAGGCAGTTAATGTGAAGATTTTCCCCTGCATGCTTCACTTGCACCTCAAGTGTCAGCAGAGCAAGACTGGGCTCTGATTTGGTTTTATGTTCCTTCAAGTCTGTGTAGACTTGGAATAGGAAGGGTACTTTTTTTAAAGTTATAATGCTTTAAAGGGCATATAACACAAATGAAGGACCTTTCATGGCATTGACATTTTCCCATTCCTCACATTTCACTTGAGTCAGCTGGACAGCACAGTATTATGCTTACCACACAGTGGAATGAGCTGCTGTAAGATTTTAGGGGGAAGATAAAATGTTTTACACATGCACCAAAGCCAATAACCAACTGCTTTTCCTTTGTGCAGCTGCAGAAGTGAACCAGCTGTTTCAAACTGTAATGGATCAACTGCCCTCATTCGATTGATATGGTAGTGATGGTACCACACGCTGCACCAAGCAGTCTGTAGTCTTAGGTCTAGATCAAATTAACTACATGGGTTTTCTCCAGATGAATCACCCTGCATTGGTTGAGAGGTCAAAACTGTGCTATTTGTTCCATGCTATTCTAACAAAGAAGCATTTTAGACTGAGGGCCGTTTATATAAAATGGGGTGTGTATATATACACAGCTGTGTGTGTGTACATATATAATTGTGTACAGGTACCTGTACCTATGCCGTTGAATAAATATAAAAAATAGACACGTTTCTGCAGATGCAAATGGTGGTGGTGTGGGAATTTACTCTTCAGCCACATACTCTTTGTTTCCCCACCATGTATTTCAAATGATCTGAGCAAAACCACTCTGTCATCAGAGGGCTTGAAACTTGGCTATCAATGATCACATCAGTTGCCAAAGAGGAGGGCATCCAGGCTTTAGAGCCATGTTTATTTTGCATAAGGCCTTTAATCTCCTTAATAAGACTATGAATCTCTCTGGTGTTTAGAGAACTGGAGAAGACAGTTAACTCAGATTGCATTAATTTTTATGGCCTACCTTAGCTCTTTTATATACTGATTCTTTCCTACCATTACTTTGTAGAATGACATATATTATTCACAGTGACAGCACTAATATTGTGTTCTTAAATCTCTCTCCTTTGTCTGGTATATGCATGTTAGAACCTTACATTCGGAAGTATCATCTATTGGAGTTACATGTAGAGCACCCAGCCCTTACAGTTCAGTGCAATCAAGATTCCCATGTGCTCTGAAACATTAGTCTCCAAGTCACAGTATCACAGTATCACAGTATCATCAGGGTTGGAAGAGACCTCACAGATCATGAAGTCCAACCCGTTACCACAGAGCTCAAGGCTAGACCGTGGCACCAAGTGCCACGTCCAATCCTGCCTTGAACAGCTCCAGGGACGGCAACTCCACCACCTCCCTGGGCAGACCATTCCAGTAGCCAATGACTTTCTCAGTGAAGAACTTTCTCCTCACCTCAAGCCTAAATTTCCCCTGCCATAGCCTGAGGCTGTGTTCTCTCGTTCTGGTGCTGGCCATCTGAGAGAAGAGAGCAACCTCCCCCTGGCCACAACCACCCCTCAGGTACTTGTAGACAGCAATAAGGTCACCCCTGAGCCTCCTCTTCTCCAGGCTAAACAATCCCAGCTCCCTCAGCCTCTCCTCCTAAGACATGTTGTGAATGACTTTGAACCCTACGTGCAAATATCTGCATATATACACTTAGCAACTCGGTCTGGAAGAGGAAGAAGACGAAGGAAATTCCATTCCAAAGCCAACTCCAGCCCGCTCCAAATGGATCAGTAATCTCAAGCCTTCACAATCCAAGCATTTTCCTATGTAAAAGTCCAACTGAAAACAGGAAAACTGTGCAATCCGACGAACGATTTATGGACTTTCGGTTTTTGAAGAGGATCACAGACTCTGGATCCTACAGCACTTGAGAGCTGCTGTGCCTGTAAAACTGAGAACAAAACAACCCAAAGCTTACTGACAATCAAACATAATAAAGGAGTCGCACAATACAGGCTTTCACAGAAAACACTCCATCTGCAGTTCATTACCTGACACTCAGACAGGCTTCACCCACCAAAGGTCAGGCCAAGAAATAAAATGTTATCTAAGGCAGCTGAAGAATTATGAAGACAAATCAGGACTGGTGGTTTTGTCAAGCACTTCAGAAAAATGCTACCAGCCAAGGTACTGAACTTTTTCCTTCATACCTTCAAGGATAACAAATAGCCTGTCACATCAGCTCCTGCAGTGTAATTAGCATTAATGGCTACATACAGCAAGCAATTACTTTCAAAGCGTGAAGGTTGCAGGTACAGTTTCTTAACAATAACAACCAAGAACTCTTAATTTAAACCCGTGGCAATTCATCTTGAATGACTCATGTAATACGGCCTCTACTCTTCAGCCAGTGCAGGATGCTGATTCAACTCCAGCAATGTCTTTGCATTCCATTTTCTAGTGGTTTCAACCTTAGCTCTTAAAGCACAAAAACCCACCCAAAACACTGACTTGTGTCTCATCCACAAGTAATCAGTTTTTAACAGCATGAAAGAGATACTGCTAATAAAGCTTAAAGACATAACAGAATATTTGTCACAGCATTCAAAACTGCTTTGTTGAAGTAACGAGACCTGCAAAGGACACGAACAGACCCAGCCCACTGGAACAAGTCATTTCATGTTGAGAAAAAGTAGCAAAAACTCTCTCTGTGCTATGCACACACAGGCTGGTAATGTCCCGGTTGCAGCTTCACTTCAGAAGGATCAGTTAGTAGAAAAGAACAATGAACTCTTCCAATAACAAATTGCTGTGAGACTTCACTGCTTTTCACAGTAAGCCATTTTAATGCCAGTTTCCTCAGACACTTACTTGCAGCAGACCTGGGTAATGCCCTGCATATGCTGCTGCAACAGCCATCCAAGGCACGTGTGCCAGCTGGAAACATTAACACGTATTAAGAGGACCCAGAATGCATTTAGAGTTTGAAGTAAGTCACACTGTGGAGGTACAAGCAGTGTAATGCTTTAACCTAGCTTTAGGCTGGTACTATACGGAGTGTCATCACCAGAAGCAGAGGCAGTAAAAAGCACAAGGACAGAGGGCTTTGACCCAGATCTCAGTTTGAAGCCAGATTTGAAGCCAAGCCAAATGAGATTTGTGTTTAGAGTGTTTGTTCCAGAGCACCTTACTTAAAAGTATGGTAGTATCTCAACATTCCCCATATTAGAGATACTCTCTCATCTTACAGTTTAGGAAACTAGAAAGAGGGGCAATTCCTGCTGAGATTTTTGCCACCTGAAGGGAAAAAAAAAAAAACCAAAAAAACTAACAAAACCAACCAAACAAACTCAACAAAAAAAACCCCAAACATAAACCCAAAAACCTAAAAGAACAATTCATATAATTTCCAGAGCATCTAAATAATGTCTCAGGAGAGACCTTATTGCTGTCTACAAGTACCTGAGGGGTGGTTGTAGCCAGGAGGAGGTTGCTCTCTGCTCTCAGGCAGCCAGCCCCAGAACAAGAGAACACAGCCTCAAGCTACGCCAGGGGAAATTTAGGCTTGAGGTGAGGAGAAAGTTCTTCACTGAGAAAGTTATTGGCTACTGGAATGGTCTGCCCAGGGAGGTGGTGGAGTTGCCGTCCCTGGAGCTGTTCAAGGCAGGATTGGACGTGGCACTTGGTGCCACGGTCTAGCCTTGAGCTCTGTGGTAACGGGTTGGACTTCATGATCTATGGAGGTCTCTTCCAACCTTGGTGATACTGTAAACCCATATCCTTTAGAACCACGTCTTCCTTTCCCCTTTAGTGGGACAGGTTGTCCCCAGGACAACTGTCCTCCTGAGATGGCAGCTGGAGCCAGGGACCAGTATAGTCCCCCTCTAATCCATGAGGAGGAAGTAAGGGACCTGCTGAGCCACTTGGATCCCCATAAGTCCATGGGGCCAGATGGGATCCGTCCTAGGGTTCTGAGAGAGTTGGCAGATGAGCTGGCCAAGCCACTCTCCATCATTGATCAACAGTCCTGGCTCACTGGAGAGGTCCCCGAAGACTGGAAGCTGCCAATGTGATGCCATCCACAAGAAGGGTCGAAAGGAGGAGCCAGAAAGCTCCAGAGCTGTCAGCCTGACCTCAGTGCCAGGCAAGGTCATGGAACAGGTCACCTTGAGTGCCATCACACAGCACCGACAGGATGGCCAAGGGATCAGGCCCAGCCAGCATGGGTTTAGGAAGGGCAGGTCCTGCCTGACCAACCTGATCTCCTTTTATGATCAGGTTACCTGCCAGGTGAATGTGGGGAAGGCTGTGGATGGAGTCTGCCTGAACTTCAGCAAAGCCTTTGACACTGTCTGCCACAACAAGCTCCTGGC
>WAAF01009895.1:0-17486 GCA_013400475.1 Tricholaema leucomelas | reverse complement strand
ATTCTATTCTATTCTATTCTATTCTATTCTATTCTATTCTATTCCATTCCCCTGGGCTTCTTTTTGCCCAGGAATGTTGTCAAAGCAGATGTTAAGACCTGCCTGTCTTTAAGGTCTATATACATGTTCACGCATCAGCCTGCTCTTCATGGTGGGAATGCTCCCTGTCACCAGCTGTAGCTCTAGTGCCATTTTAGACACCGTGCAGTATTCATGTACCCTCAAGTGCTTTCTGAGCTGGACAAAGGTCTTCCACACGTCTTATGCTACATCTGCCAGACCTTCTAGATGTCTCACATACTGAACCACATGAAAAGGTCTTAGGGAACCTATATGAAAGCATCTGATTTGCTTCATGAATGTCTCATGTGGGTAAGTGGCTCCATGCATTTTCAGGAGAAGTTGTAGTTCTTGTGCACAGGCTGTGTGCAGCAGAGCTTTGCTGCAGGGGACGACAAGCTGCACATGTGCTGTCCAGATGCCACATGAGTCCCAGGGTCTCTGAAGACTGGTTTCTTGCACATCATTAGCCATACCTTGGCCATACAGTTTTCTCAGAAAATTCCTGAACAGAACCACGGCAGACATGGAAATAAATCTGCAGAAATGACCAAGATCACCCTTTATATGTGGTCAATGACAAAAGATTACAAGAAAATTGCTAAGTGTTTCACAGCAGTGTCCTCCAGTCAGCAACAACCTTATTTTCATCAAAATCACATTTAAAAAATAAACAAAAAAAAAAGACACTGTGACTACAATAAAAACAGTGGAGGGAGGAATGTGTCAATTAAAAATCCAACAAACCCTGACTGCAAACCCCATATAAATTAATCTGAATAATTTCAATTTTCCATTACTTTTTGATGTTATTGTTTCAGATACGATTATGATCAAGTTTAATTTGAGTTCATTCATTTTGCTTAGTTGTATAAAATATGCAAACTATCATTCTATTAATTCTACATTCTATATAATTTATTTTATGTTGATTATATCTGAATGAAACAATTAAATGGTTCTGAGTGTTTTTTTTCTCATTCTGTGGGAAGCTGGTAAGTGATTTTTTTTTTTACTATTGTGAATTAAGACAAATTTGAAACTGTCAGGATTCTCCACAAGCTGAAATTATACTCTCTACCAGATACAATGAGGAGAGGAACAGGGAGAGGGTTTCTGTAATTGCTTACAAGGTTTGCAGATCCTTTGTTTGTTTCTTCTCTCAGGCAACCAGCAACAGAACAAGGGGACACAGTCTCAAGTTGTGCCGAGGGAGGTCTAGGCTGGATGTTAGGAGGAAGTTGTTGGCAGAGAGAGTGATTGGCATTGGAATGGGCTGCTCAGAGAGGTGGTGGAGTCACCATCCCTGGGGGTGTTCAAGCCTGGCTGGGGCACTTAGTGCCATGGTCTGGTTGACTGGCCAGGGCTGGGTGCTAGGTTGGACTGGATGACCTTGGAGGTCTCTTCCAACCTGGTTGATTCTATGATTGATTCTATGAAATACCTCCTTGTACAAGCTTTGTTTTTCATTTTGTGCCACTACCTGACATTTGAAAATCTACAGAAGCTTCCAGCTAAAAGCAACTGCCTAGGATTTAGACCTGCGTTACCCTTAAACATTCTAAGACATTCACTTCTATACAAATAAATGGCAGCATAGGTCTACAGAGTAAATGACATCATTTAGTGAACTTCATAAAATCCTGAGAGTCTTAAGTTCCATGGCTCACAAAATATGTCCTGGGATAAACTCAGTGTCACTCTTGTGTGATAGAGAATTAGACTGAAAACTATGAAATAAAGAACTTGGATTTAACAATATTTAATTTTTTCAAATTAAAAACAATCACCAAACTAGAATAAAATATCTTACACTAATACATAATCATAAGCACTCATATGCAATACTGATATTTATTCTTTGCTAGTGGAAGATTAGGGCCCTCTCTCAAAACCTGTTGTGAGTGTAATTTCTTTTGCACAGACAGAAAAAAAGGTCTTTCTCTTACAAAATAATCTTAAGAGTGAAATAAGGGATATGTTTAAATATAATCCACATAGTATCTATAAAAAAAATGGAAAGCCACTCACAGTTCTCACCATTTAGATGCAGCTGGGCTGCTCAAAAGATAAATAAATATTACCTCCAAGACACCATGGGCAGTCAAAAATAGCCTTCTCACTTCTTCCCTGTCAAAACAGATTTGCTTATAAGGACATGAGACACAGTCTAGATAACACATTTATTTGTTTGGGCAATTACTTGAACAGCCTAAATGAGAGATCCTAGCATAAGGGGTTTCCTAAAAGGACTCCTTCCAAGTGATGAGTGAATAAAAGGACACAGACAGCACCCTTTATAGAAGGTCAGAGAGACCTTAACCCTGGCAGGAAAATCAGGTACCAGTAGCATCCCTGACGTTAAAACTGAGAAAGTGTAAAGAGAAATGATTCTCTACTGACTTATTCTTTACTTCTTCATGAAACAAGGTGCACCGTGTGATAGGATATCTCTAAATGACAGGAGTAGAGAATAAAAGCCGATAGTAACATTAATATACATGAATTCTGGCTCCTCTCCCATTATCCCACCTAAATTACCAAGAGCAATTACAATGAACATGAGGTACACGCTCGGTTTCCAAGAGATGATACAGCTAGCATGCTTCTGCTGCCTGTCTCTGTACAGCGGGAGACCTCAGGCAATGGTGGCTCCGAGTGCTGGGGAACTTCAGTGTGGAGTTCTCTCTGAAATTTTTCATAAGGATTTCTTTTCAGGTGAGGTCTCAATAACTAAACTATCAGCTGAATATTGGGAAGTCTGATTTGGAGCTAAAATGCACACCAGCACTGTCAGTATATTTATTCAGCAGTAATAATGGCTTTGCTGGTTCACAGTTCTGCCGGCAAAGCACAGAAAGCACAGGCAGTACCCTTCTCCTCCTGGGAAGGATGCAGAAAGACCAGCATGCAACTTCGTAAACAGATTATTTTTAGAGAGCTTGCACCTGGAGGTGGTATCAGTATCTGATACCAAAAGCACCAAACAGAAATAGAAGATAAAGAAAGGCTGTTAAAAATGAGAAGAAAACACTGAAGATTTTGGACATCTAAATGACATCGATCCTCCATAAGCTTGTGATAAGCATGAGCGACAGCAGTCACACATCTAATTAGCTATTTCCACAGTCCTTTAGCTACATGTCAGCTTTGGACAAGCATTCAGAGTGTTTGCTCTGGAACCTACCTCCTAATGCAAGAGTCTCTGTGCCCTGGATAACACGTGGCTGTTCCCAACGCTCAGTGTCAGGCAGTCATTTCTAGGCACAAGTAGACTTAATTTATGAGTGTGGAGGTATGGAGAAATGGAACATCTGCATTTCTGTGTAATATAACTATTTAATTCTCACGAAAGTAAAGGCAGCCTTCTCTCTCCCCTTTCTCTCCTCTCCTGTTTCCTCTTTTCTCTCCTCTCACCTTACCTTTCACTTGCCTTGCCCTTCCTTGCCTTGCCTTGCTTTTCTCCTCAGTATTTGTAACCCCTGGATTCCAGAGACACTTCAGCATGTGCTACAACGCACACTTCTCTGAGACCAACACTTTGTGAGCTGTAGCTTGGGTCAGTATCTGCAGCTGTGCCCTGGTTACAGCTTTTTAAGACAGGGACCCACCATGTACACATAAAGATGTCCCACTGTTTCTCTGTCAGGGGTAATCTAATTTTTTAATCCCTAATTAGTGGAACAGTTGATGTGGTAAATATGTAATTAACAGAGCAATTGCTGCCAGCAGGTACCTAGAGCAGTTGCTTCTACTGTAGAACTCAAGAGCTCATGCCTCAGAAAGCTTGTTCAGCTCTGACAGTTTGTCTAGTACAGCATGCTACCTCTACCTACGATCTTTATGGTCTGTATCTCTAGACCATGACACTTACATACTGCAAACATTTGCTAGAAAATCATGAATGTGCCCTTTGCAGAGCACATGCAACAAATCCAAAGCACTGGGGACGTGTCTACGCCATCCTTTAGATGGTCTGTGTGTGCACAGTGAGCCTATGCTTGCACAACATGGGGATTTGAGTTCCAGCAGCTCACACATTATGTCCAGAGGCTGTCTGGTATGTGCTGCATGTGTCAGCTCTGCTGCTCTTGCTGAGCACAGTCACCCAGCACGTGTGCTAATGATGTGTCTGGACCTTCCAGATATATGGCAGTCTGGATGAATACACAAATACGTTCAAATGCCTGCCCCAAAAAAGGACAGGCCTTCAGTGTTCAAAAGCTGAGTGTCAGCTGTGAGGCTTGCCATGAGCTACAAGTTTTCCATGGGTGTTTGACAGAGACCCAAAGTGTCTTTTGTTCATCCAGCCCTAGAAAACCAAAAGGCCTAGAAATTCCATTCCAGTCAAGGAATGTACAAGGACAGTGTAAAGTCAAACAGACCTCAGCAATCGACAGTCCATATCTGACTCCATACTACAGAGAGCAGAATCTGAAATGTGACTTACCAGTTCACCTCTCTAAACTAAAGTAGCCTCTCTAGAAAACAGAGCTGTTTACAAAGCCAGAAGCAATAAAGACACTTGCAAACCCTAAGACAACTGTTTTCCTTGGTCAGTTTTCAGCTAAAACAACTGCCCTGGCTCCTCTGGAGAAGAGGATGACGATACTGGGCCATGCACACCATGGGCTGCTGGCAGTGGGTGAGCTCTGCTGTCCAGAAAGCACAGAAGATTTCCACTTTTCCAGTCACAATGCTCAAAGCAGAATAAGCAGCCAGAAGCAAGGGGCTGAATAGCTGGTCCCAGAGCAGGCACAAGGTGTTCACTCATGGGGCAGTGGCTGGCTGAAAGCAGTAGGCAGCCACCTAAGTTACATGCCATGCAGCAACCTACAATTAGCATTTACACATCTCTCAACTGTTTGCAAATGTATTTTATCCCTGCTTAACCTGTCTACAGCACCATTCCCCCATAGACACCTAAAAACTTAGTGGCTGAGCTGGAAACCGTATTTATTGCTGGCTCAGGTTTCTGCCAGGAGCACAGGTGCTACTTTACTAGCTCCCTGTAGATGCTCTTCATGCCTAGCAACAACAAACTAATTTATTTTTGACAGCAAATTAATTATAGGAGACGCCAAGTAACAGAAAGGCAAGCACAATGTGACCCACTTCAAACTTCAAGGCTTCTGCCTTAATCTGTGTTTGTCTGCATTTTCCTCCCCCTGTCACCAGTACCAGTTTATTCCTAGTGCCTTTTCAGCTAAGGAAGTGTGAATTCAACCTCATTTTAACCAGTCACTCTGGGGAACACATTCCTGGCAGGATCATTGAGCTAAACTCTGCTAAAAACATAAAATTAGTAGGGCTTCTTCATGCTCTCCCAGGGCAGAACTTGGTTCAGCTTCTTCCTTTCCTCTAGTGATAGGGGTACCCTTTTCAGCAAGCATCATTCTGCACGAGAAGCACTTGTCTGCAAGGCTGCAGGATGACACGGACACTCGTGTTGTGTCCTGCAGACAAGGGCCTCCATACTGTCTGGACAATTTCCACAAGAATTTCCAAGTGGTACATTTTTAGTGAACTTAGCTTCAAAATATCATTCTTGTAAGTATCACAGATGGTGAATCCAAAGGGACGACTCACAAAGTTCAGATCAAAGGTGAAGGAAGTGAACCTTATGCACAGAGAGGAAAAGCAACATCTTCTGGATGGCAGCATTATAGCACCGTGCTAGAATGCAGCAGAGCTGCAAATACAGGTTTACTGCAGGCAAAATGAAACTGCTTGTCCAGCCTGAGAGAAATCCAAACAATGACAAGAGACTAAATGGTGAGAATGAATTGATATCTGGTGAAATGCTGCTGAACTGAAAACATTTTCCATCAGAATGGAACCTCTCTATAAAATGGTGTAGTGGTTTGGGTGTTCCCCACCTCTACCCGCTCCCCCCGCCCCCAACTTTTAGAAATCACCCAGACTAGACTCAGCCAGCTCTGGAAATATGAATGAAGCTGGTCAGGGGTCACCTGGTTTAGATACACCTTTCTCTCTTGACCACATGGAGATCAGACAGCAAGCATTGATGCAGGGAACCATAGCCAGCTGAACCCTCCTCAGGCTGTCAAGGGACTGTTTTTAACTCAGTATTACCTTTACAAACAAACATTTTTCCCCCCTCTGTAATTAAGAGGAATCAAACTCTAACCAACTGAGCTAATCGATTCTCTTTCAGCTTTTTGCTGTGAATGAAGGCAGAGGTAGCAGGTTTCCAAGAGAGAAGTAGAGAAGACCTGTGAAACAACAGAAGGAAGGAAAAGCGCAATATTTATGATTGGTGGAGGAAACGGACAAAACTGGGTCAGAATAAAGCCTACACTGTGAATGTCCAAGACTCGTTGGGTGAATTCCAGCTGCTGTAACTTTCACCTGTAGAGCATTTACCTTTAGCTAGGAAGCAAAAAGCCCATTCTTCCTACCCTCACATAGTGAACTTCAATTTGACATTACATAGTGAACTTCAATTTGACATGGTAAGAAGCAGCAACAAAAATGTATAGGATAATTCTGATACTGTGTCTGAGCAGCACGGCAGCAGCAGGGCATCTTTCCCTTTGTGATGCTGGAAAACACCCCTGTGGCCCATGGTTTTCAGTGGTATCCAGTTTATTACCTATAAAGGTTGAGGAAGCCAGGGGGAATTTAGAAGAAAAAGGGCTAACAATCTGGAAGGAGGGAACAAGAATGAAAGTGTAGAAGCAGCAAGTATATGTTAGAGTGATAGGATGAATGCAAATGGGAGTCAATTCAGTCACAGGAAATTCCATCTCAGCATGAGAAAAATCTTTTCGCTTTGTGGATGACAGAGCTCTGGAACAGGCTGCCCAGAGAGGGAGTGGAGTCTCCTTCTCTGGAGACATTCCAAGCCCACCTAGATATGTTCCTGTGTGACCTGCCTAAGTGGTCCTGCTTTGCAGGGGAGTTGGGCTTAATCTCTGGAAGTCCCTTCCAACCCCTAGCATTCTATGGCTCTGCATGACTTTGAGGATATCTTGAGGACTGCCTCAAAATTTTAAGAAACTTCTTTACTGAGATGGGATCAAACTAGACTTCTTACATTAAAAGGTGTGAAAGACCAGGAGAACGATGGAAAAGACAGAGATTGGAAAAGCAGTGCTACAGGCTGGGGACAGAGTGGCTGGAGAGCAGCCAGGCAAAAAGGGACCTGGGGGTGCTGGTAGAGGGTAGCTGAAGATGAGCCAGCAGTGTGCCCAGGTGGGCAGGAGAGGCAGTGGCATCCTGCGCTGGCTCAGGAGCAGTGTGGCTAGCAGGACAAGGGAGGTTCTTCTGCCCCTGTGTTCAGCACTGCTCAGGCCACACCCTCAGTGCTGTGTCCAGTTGGGGGCTACTCCATTGCAGAGAGATGTTGAGGTGCTGGAAGGTGTTTGGAGAAGGGCAGCAAGGCTGGGGAGGGGCCTGGAGCACAGCCCTGTGAGGAGAGGCTGAGGAAGCTGGGGGTGTGCAGCCTGCAGAAGAGGAAGCTCAGGGCAGACCTCATTGCTGTCTGCAGCTCCCTGAAGGGAGGCTGTAGCCAGCTGGGGTTGGGCTCTCCTCCCAGGCACCCAGGGACAGAACAAGGGGACACAGCCTCAAGTTGTGCCAGGGGAGGTCTAGGCTGGATGTTAGGAGGAAGTTGTTGGCAGAGAGAGTGATTGGCATTGGAATGGGCTGCCCAAGGAGGTGGTGGAGTCACCATCCCTGGAGGTGTTCAAGAAAAGCCTGGCTGGGGCACTTAGTGCCATGTTCTGGTTGATTGGATAGAGCTGGGCGCTAGGTTGGGCTGGATGAGCTTGGAGCTCTCTTCTAACCTGCTTGATTCTATGATTCTATTGTTTGAAGATGAGTTGTAGAGAAAGAGGCAAAATATCCAAGAGAATTTTTGCATGAAGTCTGTCATCTTACATGTTTCTTGAGAAACCTCACTGAATGCCTGTTAGAAAACCATGGAAGAAATGAACAGGCTGGACAAGATGAGATTACGTCCACCTGTTCAGCCCCTCTGCAGCCTTTCTGTACCAAGGGAAGGAACTGGTAGAAGGAGACAAGGGAGCAAAGTAGAGATGAATAGTGACAGAGAGTGAAGGCCTGAGAAACTAAGAGATTTTTCAGCTAGGTGTTTAAGCCTGACAAGGTAGTGAAAGTAGGTTTTGCATGGCAAGGATTTGGTAGCAGGGGGCTACAGGAGTGACTTATGTGAGAAAATGCTAAGAGCTTTCCCCAAGTCATTAGCCTGTGACAGTAATTTGTGAATGATCTCTCCGTGTTCTTATCTCAACCCACAAGCCTTTCTTTAATATTTTTCTCCTCTATCTCGCTGAGGAGGGGACTGCTACAACATCTTGGGTGGGCACATGGCATTCAGAGAGGGTCAAACCACCACAGTAGGGCTGAACTGGATCTGTCTCCTGTTTGTGTGCCGAAAATGATTTTGGTTCTGTGTGCTGGACTCCTGGTTTTGAGGCTTCACATTTCAACAGATTTTGTTACCTGCTATGAGACATCTCTCCTGACCCCAAGATTAACAATCCTTTGGGATCAAATGAGTTTGGGATAGCTTGGTGAGTCTGAGCTGGGCTGCTTGCTTGGTTTATGTCCTCTCTCTATCCTAAGGGTATTCTTCATCAGAGCATCTCATTTTCCATGAACTGTTCTTCTGAATGCTTGAATAATCACTTCAAGTTTGTTAGATGACTAGTCATGCACAACAGCTACACCAAAATCCAGAGAACATTCATTCTCTGGCATCTTTACAGACGTAAAAGGACTTGGGCTATTTCACAGCTAGGCTGGGCTTTTTATTTTCTAACCAAAGGTGGATTCACTACAGGTGAAAGTTACAGCCTGCTCACATCTCATTTCATGATATCCTGTCTGCTCACACCCAGCTTGACACCCCACTTGGAGCCCCACTCCCCAATGCCCTATTGCTTGCTCAAGCCCCATTGCTCCACTTTGCACCCTCCAGCCTGTTAGAGTTAGGTTTTAAGAGTTAGGGTTATGATTACAGAAGGGTTAGGAGGGTTGGTTTCCACTCTTTTTTTGCTTGAGGGGAAAAAATATAACCACAGAATCATAAGATTGGTTTGGGTGAAAGAGACACTTTAGATCATCAAGTCCAAACAGTATCTCTGCCAAGTCTGGTGGGAAACCACAACCCTCAGCACCACACATCTGCCTCCATTAAACACCTCTAGGGATGGAGAGGGATGGAGATTCAACCACCTCCTTTCACTCAAGAGGTTTCTTTTCATAGTCAAGCTAATCCCCCCCTAGCGAAATTTGCAGCCATCTCCTCTCCTCCTGTCACTTGTTTCTAGGGAGAACAGAACAGCCCCCATCTTGTGCCAACCTCCTTACAGGGAGTTGTAGAGGAAAAAATGAAGAACCACCACCCTTGGAAGAAAGGGCAGCAAGGCAAAGGCACATCTCTTACCAAACTTACTGAGAGCATGAAAAAATAGTTACTTCAGAAGCAATATCTGGGATTAGAGTTGCAAAATACAGACTAACTATTTTGTATGCCCTGCTTGTTTCTAGTCAATACTACAATGTGCGATTCCTTTAATCAATTAAACAGGTATATTCAGGGTGCACAAATGATTAATTGGAACAACTTTGGGCAGGATTTGCTGATTTATCCTGCCTTCAGCCTGCAGCGTGCTGATGCAAGCGTGCCATCAAGTGGTACAAGAAGAAAGGACTTGGCAAAGAGCTGATCCTCTAGCTCAAGCCTATTAAAGAGGAGACCCAGTGCCCTTGGAAATGCCACCTTTTTATCTCTACATAACAAGTGACAAAGACTGAGATGTCACCATAACACTAGGTGGGGACAAGCTCTATGGCTGGGAACATATTCCTGGGAACATAACTGTGAGGGCAAACGCCTGTAAATTCAACAAGATTTGGGGCTTTTATAGCAGACTTCTGTAAAACCCTGGCCTTTTAAGGTCCGCCCAAGGCCCAAAGTATCATACAACATGAGGCATATCCCAGAGAGCAGTTACTTATTCAGATATATGATGCTGATTTCAATGCAGCTCATTTCAACCCTGGGACCTGCTGGTTGGTGAAAGACCTGTACAGCAACATAGGAGATCCTTCATTCTCCTCCTGCATGCTGGAGCTAATGAGTTAGGCTCAGAAATACCTGATTTGGATCAGAGGTATGAAGAAATTAATGTAGGAATTTGAACACAAACCCTATGAGGAGAAGCTGAGGGAGCTGGGGTTGTTTAGCCTGGAGAAGAGGAGGCTCAGGGCAGACCTCATTGCTGTCTACAACTACCTGAAGGGAGGCTGTAGCCAGGTGGGGTTGGGCTCTGCTGCCAGACAACCAGCAACAGAACAAGGGGACACAGTCTCAAGTTGTGCTGGGGGAAGTATAGGCTGGATGTTAGGAGGAACTTCTTCACAGAGAGTGTGATTGGCATTGGAATGGGCTGCCCAGGGAGGTGGTGGAGTCACCATCCCTGGAGGTGTTCAAGAAAAGCCTGGCTGGGGCACTTAGTGCCATGGTCTAGTTGATTGGATAGGGCTGGGTGATAGGTTAGACTGGATGATCTTGGAGGTCTCTTCCAACCTGGTTGATTCTATGATTCTAAGAATCCTTGCTATGGATTTCAGAGGGACCTATACCCACATACCAAACTACTGCAGTATCTCCAACCAGAGTGCACTGAGTCCTGTGTTGCTCTGAGGAAGTGTGTTTCACAGTGGGGTGATGGTACTGTTTTTTTACATTCAGTAACTTATAATGGAATCATAGAACAGGGTGTGTCAGAAGAGACCACAAAGATCATCTAGTTTCATGCACAGGCACACCTTCCAGTAGACCAAGTTGCTTGAGGCACCGTCCAGCCTGGCCTTGAGCACCTCCAGGAAGGGGACACTGAAAAGTGCTCTGTGCAACTTGTTCCAGTGCTTCACCAACCTCGTGGGCAAAATTTTCACCTAATGTCCAATCTAAATGTGGCTTTTTCCATCACCCCTCGTCCTGTCCCTCCATGCCTTTGTAAAAAGTCCTTACCCAGCTCTCCTGTAACCCCCTTCAAATACTGGGAGGCTGCTCTAAGGTGACCCCAGAACCTTCTGTTCTCCAGGCTGAAGAAATCCAGCTCTCTCAGTCTGTCAAACTTGAGTACATACAAGGCAAAGGTCATACTTCAAGAGCTTCTAGGGTATCTGTAATCACTAAAATCACCAGAAGTTAACTTTCCATATTAGGCAACACGCCTCAGAGAATAGCAGTATATACCCTACATAGACATATGTAGGGCTAGGTGTAGTGGATGTGGGACCAAGAGCATCATGCAGCTGATCTCATAGTTTTCAGACTAGCCTGGCACATGTTTGCATTTACCTCATATATTTATATATAGCACTAAAATTATAACTGAATTTCTGGTTCTAGTGTGGCTAAGCAGCAGATATTACCCTATGCAGAACTATTTCTAGCAATTGCTCTTGTTCCAGATTATAAGCTTTTGCTTGACACAGCTGAGAGGAATTCATCATTTTTTTTTCTCTATTTAATTAGAGATTTCCAGTATTTGCTGAATGAAATAGGAAAGGAAACCAAACACTGAGGATGTGTGAGCACAAAGCATTTTAATACATTACTCCACCATGAATAACGATNGAGGATTAAGCAAAGGTGAATCAGCCACAAAAGCAAAGGGAGGGTGAGGTTAGAAAGCAAGATGGAGTTCAGCCACGAGCTCCCCAGCAGCCTCAGCTTCTCCCCCAGCAGGCAAAGAGCAGAAGAGGACAGCCCAGCACGAAGTGCAGAGCAAAAAGTGACCTAATCTTTGTTTTGCTTTTCCTTTGTACACATCTCAGCAAGACTGTGAGCGAAGTAGACCTCACCATTGTTTTTATTTCTCAGCCTATCATCTAGTTCTTCTCACCAAAACATTCTAGCTAGCTTCAAACTAGCACGAACAGACTGCTTGGCTAATTCTAGAATGGTTTATGTTGAAAGGGACCTCAAGGATCATCCAGTTCCAAAGCCCAAACATAGGCAGGGACACCTCCCACTAGAACAGGTCGCTCAAGGCCTCATCCAGCCTGGCCTTAAACACCTCCAGTGTGTTCAGGTAAAGATTCTCAAAAATCATTGAGACAAAGTTACCTTCCAAGAACAGGCTGAATTTTTCTTTCTGATGACCTTGAACTTCACTGTCAAACAACTCTTCCCCGGGTGCTGCACCATTGAGTCAGACACTCTATGTTGTCTATGGCCTTCCGAAGAGAGAGTGGAATGAAGAAAGCCAAGGCACCTGTTGGGTAAGAACTCGGTTCATTGTGCTGAGGTTGAAGGAATGCTGTGTAACATCCCACAGCAAATAGCTTTAATTGACCACATTTCCATTGCTCTACAAATGCTCATCACAAGAAGGCTGACTATGGACCAGTCTTATAAATATTATCTTTGAGATGACTGTCACAGATGAGAAATTAATCACAAATGAACCCAGTATCCTGCAAGCTAAATTTCGCATTTAGGTGCAGGGTGTCTGACCTCCCTCACTGGCAAGAGTATCTTCCTAATCTACAGTCTCAATCTCCCCTCTTCCAGCTTAAACCTGACCTCCAGCCTTGGTGGAGTTAGAGAATGGTTGGATTCAGTGATCTTGAAGATACCTTTTTGAATTGAAATGATTCCAGGAGTCTATGACAGAAAGCAAAAGCCCTGCTGTACCCTGAGGACACAAAGTGCCCATGTAGCCCTTCACATTAGTTACATCCTTTTCATTCAGCATATTCACTGCTGAAATGACCACAGGAGATCTGCAGTTCTTGTATGACCAAAGATCTTAGAAAATTGTTCTGCTGCCCACCACTAGTGTCTCTCTGCTGGTGATAGAGAAGTGGGAGGAGTGGCTGACACCTGCCCAGGCTGTACTGCGATTCGGCCAGATCTGGCCAGGTTGGAGAGCTGGGCAGAGGGAACCTAGAATCATAGAATCAGTCAGGGTTGGAAGGGACCACAAAGATCATCCAATGCCAACCCCCCTGCCATGCCCAGGGACACCCTACCCTAGAGCAGGCTGCACACAGCCTCAGCCAGCCTGGCCTTAAACACCTCCAGCCATGGGGCCTCAACCACCTCCCTGGGCAACCCATTCCAGCCTCTCACCACTCTCATGCTCAACAACTTCCTCCTCACCTCCAGCCTGACTCTCCCTACCTCCAGCTTTGCTCCATTCACCCCAATCCTAGCACATCCTGATAGCCTAAAAAGTCCCTCTCCAGCTTTTTTGTAGCCCACTTCATATGCTGGAAGGCCACAAGAAGGTCACCTGGGAGCCTCCTCTTCAGCAGCCTGTACAGGCCCAACTCTCTCAGTCTGTGCTCACAGCAGAGCTGCTGCAGCCCTCTCAGCATCCTCCTGGCCCTGCTCTGGACACACTCCAGCATCTCCACATCCCTCTTGTAATAGGGGCTCCAGAGCTGGATGTAGTACTCCAGGTGGGGTCTCACCAGAGTGGAGTAGAGAGGGAGAATCACCTCCCTCATCCTGCTGGCCACACTTCTCCTGATGCAGCCCAGGCTCTGGTTGACCTCATGAAGGTCAACAAAGATAATGTGGAATCCTGCATTTGAGAAAGAAGAGAAAGAAATATTGGGTCGTTTGTGTTGTATCTTTCATCCAGCTGTATTCTAAAATCTCTAAGAATAAGTGTTGGCTTGGTTGAGTGTATCTATCTCCTCTATTATATAGAAAGGCTTCTGGAATATAAACCCAAATCCTAAGTAGAGCTACATAGGGTTTTGAAATATGAGTTGTGTGTATCGAAATTAAAAGTAGTGACATTTCCTTTGTTTTTATCTAGATATTGAAGGATTTTATAANAAGAGAAGAGAACAGCCCAGCACGAAGTGCAGAGCACAAGTGACCTTATCTTTTGTTTTGGTTTTCTTCCTTACACATCTCAGCAAGACTGTGAGCGAAGCAGACCTCACCATTGTTTTCATTTCTCAGCCTATCATCTAGTTCTTCTCACCAAAACATTCTAGCTAGCTTCAAACTAGCACAACTTGTATATAAAAAAGACTTTGAAACTACGCCCCCAGACCTCCTCTATGATATATGAAGGCTTCTAGAGTGTGAAAGCAAATCCTAAGTAGAGACACATAGGGTTTTGGACTATAAATATAAGTTGTGTATGTATGAATTAGACAAAGGAAAATGCACTCTTTTTGCGTGTTGTGGGTTTGTTTTGAATTTAAATGGATAAAACTGAACCGAGCCCAGCTGAGCTGCTCCCTAGGCACAGGGGCAGGAGATGCCCCTGCCAGTGCTCAGTGCTGCCCCCTTCTGTTTTACTGTCGGTACTGCAGTACTGCGTGCTGCTCCATCAGTCCTAGGTGCTGCTGCCTCCCCTCTAAATGTCCTGAACGCTTTAAACGCCTAAATATTACTGGGAGGTCAGCGGGAGGAGGAGGTGGGGAGAGACTAAAACTTAATTAAACTTGGAGGTGTTTAGTGTGGGAAAGAGGGGGCTGAGAGGAGACCTCATTGCTCTCATCAGATCCCCGCAAGGAGGTTGGAGTGAGGTGGGGGTTGGGCTCTTCTCTGTATTACCATGAGACAGAAGGAGAGGAAATGGCCTGAAATGGTGCCAGGGGAGGGCCAGGTTGGAGATGAGGAAGAATTTGTTTGCTACAAGAGTGGTGAGGGATTGGCAGAGGCTGCCCAGGGAGATGGTGGAGTCCCCATCCCTGGAGGCGTTCAGGAAACCTGTGGCCGTGGCAGTTGGGGACACGGTTGGGTGGCCATGGTGGGGTTGGGTGGATGAGTTGGACTCGATGATCTTGGAGGTCTCTTCCAATGCAGACAATTCTGTGGCTCTAATTTATCAAGGGCTGCAGAAGGGCAGGGTGCTCTTTGAGCTCTCCTGCTCTGTGTCTCGTGTCCTATGGCTGTCAGTCGTCACACAGCTGATGGTTGTGCTCACGAGAGCAGTGCCCTGCAGCAGATGGCATTCCTTTGACTTGGTTCTCCTTCTTGCTAGAGTCCACCCAGTTCTGGGCAGCCCAAGACACGCTGCTGGGCATGGGGAGAGCCAGGCTCCAGGCTGCGCTTCCGTCGCTGCTGCTCATAGCAAGGAGTCTCTAAACACAGTGGTGAAGGAAGTGGGCAGGAGCCTGGATTTGCAATTCCAGCTGGCAGAGGGTCAAGCAAGACAAGTAAGAGACATTTTTCTTCTTGGTTCTTTGCTGGTTTAGAGTTCTCTTTGTCGCCTTGTGGCAGCACAAGCCAATGAGGGCTGGGGAAAGGGAACACTTAGCTCTCAGCATAAAACTTTGGTGTCTGACTTCTTTCAAAGGGTGAGCAGAAGCAGCCATAAGAGACACTTCAAAGTGGGAGGAGTGCCTGAGAGCCCCTCAGGCAGTGCTGCCATTCAGGCAGGCCTGGCCAGGGTGGAGAGTTGGGTGAGAGAAATGGAATAAAATGCAAGGAGGACAGCTGTTGAGTCTTGCAGCTGGGAAAGAAGCAGCCCAGGGAGCAGGATAGGCTGGGGGCCCTGGTGGACAGAAGGGCGCCCATGAGGCAGCAATGTGCCCCTGTGGCCAAGAAGGCCAGTGCCATCCTGGAATGGATTAGAAGGGCTCCCAGGAACTCAGAATCTCATCCAAGTGCTCCCACTAACACTGCGTGCCCTGCCAGCCCCTCCTCGTGCTGCCAGTGTGGCTCCAGGGTCCACTCAGTGCTCCAAGCAACTCCCGACTTCCCAGGCCTCCTGGTTATCCCCGTGTCATCCCAGTCCCCCTTAGTGCCTCCAGTCCCTCCAAATTCCCTTCCCAGTGCTCTCCCAGTTTTTCTAGTGCCCCCAGTAACCTCTAGATCTCCTTCCTAGTGCTCCCTGTGCAGCCCCAGTGGCCTCGCTGTTCCTCCCTGTATCCCAAACTCTCTTCCCAGTGCTAGCAGTAACAGCAAGTGCTGCCCAGTCTCTGCCAGTGCTCCCAGTAACAGCCGAGGCCTCCCAGTGCTCCCACTGACCCCAGTCTCTGATGGTGCTCCCCGTAATTCCAAACCCTCTCCCAGGGCTCCCAGTAATGCCCAGTGACCTCCCAGTCCTGCATAATTCCTCCCCAGGGCTCCCAGTAAAGCCCAGGGTTGCTCAGGTCCCGAAACACCCAGCTGCAGTGGTGTCTGATGTCACCTTGTTGGGGAGGTGCCTGTGGCTGCCTGTCTGAGAGCACCTGGGCTCTCAGTGGAGCTGTTGGACAGCAGTAACCTTTGTCTCTCTTTTCTTGCAGTGCCCCCAGAAAGGACTTGGAGTGGCCCAGGTTCAGAGAGCTGGAAGCATTCAGTGGTTTCATGCATCAGAGCAACAGGCCCCAGGGAGTCGTGGCTGCCAGTGCTAAAGGCAGCGCCCGGAGGGCGATGTCAGGGTAGTAAATCTTGGGGAGCATGCGACAGGCTGGGAGCTGCAGCCCTGTGCGGCAGCTCTGCTAGAAGAGAAAAGCAGCAGAGGCTCAGCCGTGTGCCAGAGGTGCAAATCTTGGGCAGAAGGATGTCCCTGGTCCCTGCCATCCAGCGCTCCCAATGTGACCCCAGTCCCCCCTAGTCCTTCCCTCTGCTCCCAGTAATTCCAAAACCTGTTCTCAGTACTCCTAGACCTCCCTGTGCCTGCCCAGACCCACTGCTGCTCCCAGTAACCCTATCATCTCATCCAAGTGCTCTCAGTAACACTACCTGTCATCCCAATCCCTCCCAGTGCTCCCAGTAACTCCAGATGCCCTTCCTGGTGCTTCCAGTGCCCTTTGAGATGTGCTCCCAGTAATCCCCAGGTCTCCTTCCTAGTGCTCCCAATGTGGCCTCAGTGACCTCTCATTTCCTCCCAGTATCCCAAACTCTCTTCCCCATTCCCAGTCCCTGCCAGTACTCCCAGTAACTCCAAAATCCCTTCCCAGTACTCACAGGCCTCCCAGCGCTTTCCCAGAGCCATCACTGCTCCCAGTAACTGCAAAATCTCATCCGGTTCCTCCCAGTAAGAGCACATGCACTCCCAGTCCCTCCTAACTCTCCCAGTATGTTCCTAGTGTCCTCTCAGTCCATCCCAGTGCTACTCATCCCTGTGTCTTCCCAGTAACTCCAAATTCCATTTCTACTGCTCCCAGTGCTCCCCAGTCCCTTCCAGTCCCTCCCTTGAACCTCAAAATCCCTTCCCAGTACTCACACTAACATCCAGTGCCCTCCATATCTCGTTCACTATGCACCCTGTGTCCTCCCACTGCTTCCAGTAACTCCAGACTCTCTCCCTCATGCTACCTTGATGTGCTTGAGCATGCTGGGAACTGGAGTCCTGTGGCATATGAATTGCTGTCAGGCATTTTGTGTGCCCAGCGCATGCTGGGAACTGGGGTCTTGTGGCACACAGCCTGCTGTCAGCCATTTTGTGTGCCCAGAGTAT
>WAAF01009888.1:0-13180 GCA_013400475.1 Tricholaema leucomelas | reverse complement strand
CCTCCTGGCCCTTCTCTGGACACACTCCAGCATCTCCACATCCCTCTTTTAATGGCAGCTCCAGAACTGGATGCTGTACTGCAGGTGGGGTCTCAGCAGAGCAGATTTGAGGGGGAGAATCACCTCCCTCGCCCTGCTGGCCACATTTCTCCTGCTGAAGCCCAGAATCTGGTTGGCTTTCTGGGCTGCAAGTGCACACTGCTGGCTCCTGTTGAGCTTCTGGTCCAGCAGCACCCCCAAGTCCCTCTCCTCAGGGCTGCTCTCCAGCCAGTCACCGCCCAACCTGTATTTGTGCTTGGGATTGCCTTGACTCAGATGCAGGACCTTGCACTTGGTCTTGTTGAACCTCTTAATCTTGGCTTGTAGAATCAAGCTCTAAAAGCCTCTGCAGATGAACAAGCAGCTCTTCAGCTGCTACAAGCCTACAGGTCTAGAATGTACCTTTCTTCCAGAAAACACTGGAGTTGTGTTCAGTGCTCCCCTCTGCTGCTGCTGTGCAGTGCTGTGGCCTTATTATTAGAGCCACTGAGTCTAAAATCCTTTTGGTTGCTAGGGGACCTATCTTCCAGGGGCAGACCAAAGTACCCAGGCACACTGGTATAAACCTCTATAGAAACTGAGACCTCCCTCTACAATTGAGGTTTGAATCCTACACATGCCCATTTTCCTCTCACTCTATGGGTTGCTATGTTTTAACACAAAGGATACTACTCTTTAACACAGAAGATGTCTGGAGCCCTCAACTTAGGGATGTGACAGAGTGGGCCCAGAAGAGGGCCATGGAAATGATCAGGGTGTTGGAACACCTCTGCTAGGCGGACAGGCTGAGGGAGCTTGGGGTGTTCAGCCTGGAGAAGAGAAGGCTCCAGGCAGACCTAATAGCAGTCTGCCAGTACCTGAAGGGGCCTATGAGAAGGCTGCAGAGAGACTGTTGGCAAAGGTCTGAAGGGACAGGATGAGGGCAATGGCTTCAGACTAGAGCAGAGCAGATTGAGACTGCATGTTAGGAATAAATTCTGCACCAGAAGGGTAGTGGAACACTGGAACAGGTTGCTCAGGTTGGTGGTTGTACCCCATACCTGGAGATCTTCAAGGTGAGGCTGGGCAGGGCTGATCTAGTTGAGAATGTTCCTGCTGCTTGCAAAGGAGTGGAGGAGCTTTGGAGGTCCCATCCAAGCCACTGTTTTATGGTTCTGTATGTGTCAAACAGTGTACACTAGGTGGATTTAGAGACAAACAAAGGTTCCAAAACCTGTCTTCTTTCTTCCTTCCCCACCCTTAACTAAGAACAGTACTTGAAGAAGTACTTCCCTTTTTAATGTTTGCAACAAGGAAAATCATCATTTAAAGTGACAATTCCTAAGGCAGAACAAGCACAAATGTCAATTACACAGTCATGTTTGGGTCTTCATGCTTCCAGTACGAGTCCCACACCATCCTTTGCCTCTCATACCAACTCAGTCCCTCCCTTCAGTGCTACAGCTTTGTTCAGGTTGCTCAGCTTCCCCCAGCAGCTCTATCTCTAGGCAGAAAAATGCACAACATGGACATGTTGTGACCAGCACTTGCTTTCTTCCTCCTCTCACTCTAACAGGTCTTTTAAACCTTTTGATAGGACACTCAGCTTGACAAAATATTGCAGACAGGCTGAGAGAGTTGGGGCTCTGCAGCCTGGAGAAGAGAAGGCTTCGAGGAGACCTTAGAGTGGCTTTGCAGTATCTGAAGGGAGCCTACAGGAAGGCTGGGGAGGGACTATTGACAAGGTCTGGGAATGTCAGGACGAGGGGGAATGGGTTTAAACTGGCAGAGGGGAGATTTAGACTGGATGTTAGGAGGAAGTTCTTTACAGTGAGGGTGGTAAGACACTGGCACAGGTTGCCCAGGGAGGTTGTGGATGCTTCCTCCCTGGAGGTGTTTAAGGCCAGGCTGGATGAGGCCTTGAGCAACCTGCTCTAGTGGGAGGTGCCCCTGCCTATGGCAGGGGGCTGGAGCTGGATGATCCTTGAGGTCCCTTCCAACCTAAACCATTCTATGATTCCATATTCAGCTCTGGTGAAGTTTAAACATAATGGCACTGAGGGGCTTCAGACAGCCCCTAGGAAAAGAACACAGAGCACAGCAGGAACAGATGGTATGAGATGGTATCACTACGTTGATCTTACTGCGGGGTTGTAGGGAGGAAAAGCAGCTCAGCAGCCTAGGCTGCGGTACTGTATGAGTGAGTTTAAACAGATAAGCATCAAAGGAACCCATCTGGCCTTCAAGTAGAATCTGTCATTTGAGATTGTTAGCATTGAACAAAGACCTTGGCCATATTATACTCATGTAATCCCTTCCCAGTTCCATTTTTTACGCCCCATCTAGCAACTGAGAGCTGCTGGAGGCAGAACCAGATAGAAAAAAAGATACAAGAGTTGGGAGCTGCAGCTTCTGTCATTGGCAAGGGAATTAATTTCAGTCTGAATATAATCTTGCTGATTAACTGACCCAGTAGGAAGACTGGAAAGGACTGTGCTTAAACTAGATAGAGTGCTGTCCTGTGGTTCCTGGAGCCCTGCTCCTTCACATCCCAATGGAAGAAGAGGTGATCTATCCTCTCTTTAGAAAGTCTCTCATAAAAACACAAAGGGAATAATCACATTCAAAGGACTTTCATTCTCCAATCTTCCTTCACCCTGAACAATTCTCAAGCAGGTGAGATATCTGAGGGCATTCAAAGGCAAAACCAGCTACAAAACTGGACATGAGGCAGCAGTGTGCCCAGGTGGGCAGGAGAGCCAATGGCATCCTGGCCTGGATCAGGAGCAGTGTGGCCAGCAGGACAAGGGAGGTTATTCTGCCCCTGTACTCAGCACTGCTCAGGCCACACCTTGAGTGCTGTGTCCAGTTCTGGGCTCCTCAATTCAAGAGAGATGTTGAGGTGCTGGAAGGTGTCCAGAGAAGGGCAACAAAGCTGGTGAGGGGCCTGGAGCACAGCCCTGTGAGGAGAGGCTGAGGGAGCTGGGGGTGTGCAGCCTGCAGAAGAGGAGGCTCAGGGCAGACCTCATTGCTGTCTACAACTACCTGAAGGGAGGCTGTAGCCAGGTGGGGTTGGTCTCTTCTGCCAGGCAACCAGCAACAGAACAAGGGGACACAGTCTCAAGTTGTGCCAGGGGAGGTCTAGGCTGGATGTTAGGAGGAAGTTGTTGGCAGAGAGAGTGATTGGCATTGGAATGGGCTGCCCAGGGAGGTGGTGGAGTCACCGTCCCTGGAGGTGTTGAAGCAAAGCCTGGATGAGGCACTTAGTGCCATGGTCTGGTTGACTAGACAGGGCTGGGTGCTAGGTTGGACTGGATGATCTTGGAGGTCCCTTCCAACCCGGCTGATTGGCACTAAGTGTGATCTGCTCTGGGTGATTCTGCTCTGGCAGGGGACTTGGACTGGATGAGCTTTTGAGGTCCCTTCCAGCCCCTGACACTCTGTGATTCTATGATTCCCTGGGAGCTGCTGCAGAGTTTCCTTGGTAGAGAGGTGAAGAGACTGCAGGTGATAAAACTATCTAACGAGGGAGCGGAGAGAGGATGGGACAAACTACTCAGGTGAAGAAATGTTCTGGGTCTTCAGGCACCTTTCTTCATCTCTTCCCCTCAGCAACTACAATTCAAACCCTCTGCTTATCTCTTACCCTTAGGTAGATGTGCTGGTTTGAGGCTAATTGAGGTATTTTAATGACAGAAATTAGCTCATTGGTTGTGAAAAAAGAAAGAATGATGAAGTCTGCAGCACTCAGTGGTTTGCTGAGAGGGACAAAAAGCAAACAATTTGTCCCACTTCCTTCTGGGACACTGCTTCCTTTTGCTTCTCTAATCTCTCCATTAACAAATAACAAGTCAGCTTTGCTGGCTGGTTGTTTTGGCTTCTGTCTGGGGAAGGGAGAGAGAGAGGGCAGCTTTGAGCCCCTTCTGGGCAGTCGTCTTTGGCTAGGAGGGAGTTTGGGTTTCTGTATTATTCTAGTTTGTATATACTTGTAAACAGTTGCAAATATGTTGTCTGTATATGCTTGTAAGTGTGGCTTTGCTGTAAACAGAGCTTCAGCCTACTTCCAAGCCATCAGAGCTGGTCTGGGAAATGTCAATAGCGTTGGAAGGGGATGGAGAGTTCCCATCCCACAACATCAGGAAAAAACAGACTCATGGAACCATAGAATCAACCAGGCTGGAAGGGACCTCCAAGATCATCCACTCCAACCTAGCACCCAGCCCTAGCCAATCAACCAGACCATGGCACTAAGTGCCTCATCCAGGCTTTGCTTCAACACCTCCAGGGATGATGATTCCACCACCTCCCTGGGCAGCCCATTCCAATGCCAATCACTCTCTCTGCCAACAACTTCCTCCTAACATCCAGCCTAGACCTCCCCTGGCACAACTTGAGACTGTGTCCCCTTGTTCTGTTGCTGCTTGCCTGGCAGAAGAAAATATTGTACTTTGTTTTATTCAAATCAATTAAATGCCAGGCTTGGGGGAAAAAAATGGAGAGTAATAAGGGGATTAGAAAGGCTACAGCTCTAAGTGGCATTTTGATTTGCAACAGTAAAATTATTCTTAAAAAAGGTGAAACCATTAAAAGGGTCACAATCAAAAGGGTGGATATCACCAGCAGAAGAATGCAATAGAATCATAGAATCAACCAGGTTGGAAGAGATGTTTTGTTTGTAAACATGAAAACCTGGGGTTTAAGTTTTCTATCTGAGAAAATAAAATTTCCCAAGCCATCAGAACCTGTTTGTCATCTAGTTCTTCTCTTCAGTAAGAACAGAATAGAATCAACCAGGTTGGAAGGGATCTCCNTGTGTTCCAGGCCTTTCCCCAGCTTCGCTGCCCTTCTCTGGACACCTTCCAGCACCTCAACATCTCTCTTGAATTGAGGAGCCCAGAACTGGACACAGCACTCAAGGTGTGGCCTGACCAGCGTTGAGTACAGGGGCAGAATAACCTCCCTTGTCCTGCTGGCCACACTGTTCCTGATACAGGCCAGGATGCCATTGGGTCTCCTGCCCACCTGGGCACACTGCTGCCTCATCTTCAGCTACTATCCACCAGTACCCCCCAGGTCCCTTCCCTCCTGGCTGCTCTCAGCCACTCTGTCCCCAGCCTGTAGTGCTGCTTGGGGTTGTTGTGGCCAAAGTGCAGAACCCTGCACTTGGCCTTGTTACATCTCATCCCATTGGCCTCTGCCCACCCATCCAACCTGTCGAGGTCCCTCTGCAGGGCTCTGCTACCAAGGTATTACTTTTCATATCCATACAGCTTCACAAACAAAGGGATTTCCCCCCAGATAAGCATATTCAGGCATTTGATTTTGCCCATTAGCCTTGCACTCCTTTTAGCCACGTCCCCAACAAGCAGTTTAGCTTCCAGGTCTTGCAAACCAATAAAAGCTGCAAGGGATACCAGACAGAAAATGTACATCAGCTGACTGTCACTCCTTAATATTTACCTCAAGGTCAATCATTGCTACACACTGAAGTCAGCATCACTCAGGTTGGACCTGCAGAAGACCAATGAGGTACCTCTAGTTTTAGACCCTAGAGGAAAATGTGTTAAGCATGTGGAGTCTGTAGAGGAGCTAGCACAAGAGGAGCAAACAGTGGCTGCAGGAGTGTGCTAGTTTGAGCCTAGCTAGAATGTTTTGGTGAGAAGGACTAGATTACAGGCTGTGAAAGGAAAACAAGGGTGACGTCTACTTCACTCATAGGCTTACTGAGATGTATAAAAATGTAAGTCAAAACATAGATAAAGTCACTTCTGCTGGCGAGCTCTGAGCTGCATCTCCCTCTCCTACCCCCATCCTCTGTTTCCTTGGCTAATCCACTTTGCTTCCTAACCCCCTGTGCTAGTTTGAAGCAAGCTAAAATGTCTTGGTGAGAAGGACTAAATCATAGGCTATGAAATTAAAACAGTGGGGATGTCTACTTCCCTCATTGGCTTGCTGAGATGTATAAAAATAGAAGTCAAAACATAGATAAAGTCACTTTGCTCTTCACCTGCTAGGGAGCTCTGGGCTGCTGGCTGAACTGCATCTTACTCTCTAACCTCACCCTCCATTTGCTTTTTGGCTGATTCACCTTTGCTTCTTTACCCCCCTGGCTGAGCCTCCATTCTTCCTTGGGACTGGTGTAAGGTTGAGAGGGGTAGGGGGAAGGTGAGGGGTGGTTGAGAGCCCCTCCTGAGGACTCAGGTTTCTGGGAGGGGAGTTGTGTGTCCGTATTACCTTTTACCTTGTATATTTCTGTCTATAACTGTATCTACTGTAAATATCTGCTTGTAAATTGTGCCAGCTGTAAATATCAGCTTCATTCAAATTTCCAGAGCCGACTGAGTCTAGTCTGGGTGATTTCTAAACTGTGGGGGGAGCAAGGAACACCCAAACCACCACAAGGAGGAATATACCGAGCAGCAACCTCGGACACCACCCATAGGCATTGCACCAAGCACTTCCCCACCCTGAGGCTCCCGAGGCTGCCAGTACCCCCAGCAGTGCAGTGGATTCAAAGAGAAAAGATTGGTACTCACCCTACTACCACAATTATAAAATCTAGTAAATTCCAGCCGTTGCGGAGGTAAGCGTTGGGGTGAAAGAGAAGTCCATATGCTATTACTTTTAAAAATGCTTCCACTGTAAAAATTATGAGAAAGAGATACTCCACTCGTTCCTGGGGATGAGAAGAGAACAAGAGAGACAATGGTTAACATCAGTAACAGCCAGGGTAAGGAGCTTTCATAGAATTGTAAAACCAAACAGGTTAGAAGATACCTCCAAGCTCATCCAGTCCAACCTAGCACCCAGCCCTAGCCAATCAACCAGACCATGGCACTAAGTGCCTCATCCAGGCTTTGCTTCAACACCTCCAGAGATGGTGACTCCACCACCTCCCTGGGCAGCCCATTCCAATGCCAATCACTCTCTCTGACAACAACTTCCTCCTAACATCCAGACTAGACCTTCCCTGGCACAACTTGAGACTGTGTCCCTTTGTTCTGTTGCTGCTTGCCTGGCAGAAGAGCCCAACCCCACCTGGCTACAGCCTCCCTTCAGGTAGTTGTAGACAGCAATGAGGTCTGCCCTGAGNCAGTGCTGAGTACAGGGGCAGAACAACCTCCCTCATCCTACTGACCACACTGTGCCTGAGCATCTCGTCTCTCAGAAAGCTCTTTTCTCAAAAATGATCTGATCCTGCAATCTTTAGAGTAATTCTGGTACATATTCAGACTACAATATAGGCTAAACAGGGGAGAACTTTGCTACTCATTTTAGCATTGAAAGTATTTTTCCTGCCTAGGTAGGTCAGAGATGGCCTGCAAGCAGAACTTCCCATTTCTCTTCATCCTCTTTATAACTCCTCAGGTAACACTACAGAATTTGAAACCTTGCCTGGCAGGGAGAACCCCCATTTGAAGAGGGCACCACCATGTACTGAGCTGCCACGATGACTGGCACTGCCTCTCTTGAATAAGCTCCTCACACAGCACATGGGTTTTAGAAGAGAACAATGCTGGCAGGTAAAAGACAAAGACAGCCAAAGAAAAAACACTGGAGCAGGTAGCATGGGATCAGATGAGAGAAAACAGAGGTCCCAGAAACCAGAGCCACATCCAGCACAGTTTGAGCCCTCTGGCAACCACCCCCAACTACTGAGAGACACAAGAAACACCCCCCCCACCCAGAAATCTAATCCTGAATCTTCAATAGGCCACTGAGCAGAGACTTCTCTGACCACTCCCAAGACCCCATCAAATCCCACTTTTGAAATGCTCCTGTCAAAAGAATTATAATCCAATCCTTGCTGTGCATTTTATGATGCTCTAATTTATGGCTTTAATCTACTACAGCTCTTTCCTAAGTGTTGGTGCAGTGCAGCGATGCCTGCCAGGGAATGCTTTATAAAGAAGTTGAATTTATGACTATTTATAACCTCTCCCTCTTGGAAGTTTTCTGAGCAAATAAACTGGTCCCCTAGTTCAGGGTTCTAGGGTTGAGGTCTTTCTCTTCATGCATTGATACCAACACACAAGCAGGAGAGCAAGAGACAGAGAAGAGTGTGCTTGTGTGTGACCTCTTCTCTTCATGAGTAACTTAAGGGCATATTTAACATTCTGTTCACACTGCTGATGGCAGAGAGGAAAACACAGGTGAAGGGAATGAAAAATGAAAAGTCCTTGCAGCTTCTCCATCTCAGCCTCTGCCTTTCCTTTTTCTGGGGCAAAGGTTTTTAGTCTTTGTTTACTACCCCTAAGTTCCTTTTTTGTCTGCTTGCTGCTTGAGTGGACAGGGCACGTGAAATGAGGCAGCTATAAGGACCTTTGACAACCAGCACATAAAACCTCATTTTATTTCCTTAATGGAAGTCTAATTGGTAATTAAAAACATGACTGTGACCTGTGCACTACCCAGAGAACAGAAATGGACATAATTTTAAACAGACAAAGCTGAGGAGGCTGCAGCCCTGCAGAGCAGCTAAGATTTCCTCCAGGCAAGGAGAAGTGAAAGAAACACTTCAGAATTCAGTAGACTTTGCTAATTTAGGCTAAGCACAAACACAACCCAAACAACTGACAGTGTTCTTGCCAATTCTTTATTCCCTTGGTTGACTCCCACTAGGCACTCTGCTGACCCTCACTGTAGCAGCTGCAGATGTGGAAGCAGACTCAGGGACAAAAAGCTGGCAAAGGGAACAGGGATTCTTGGCTGTCCCTCTGCCTGTCAGGCTGCAGAATCACAAAACTGATCAGGTTGGAAAAGAACTTCGAGCTCATCGAGTCCAACCTATCACCTAACACCTGCTCATTAACCAGACCATGGCACTAAGTGCCTCCTCCAGCCTCTTGTTAAACACCTCCAGGGACAGTGACTCCACAACCTCCCCAAGCAGCCCATTCCAATGCCAATCACTCTCCTCCTAACATCCAGCCTAGACCTCCCCGGCACAGCTTGAGGCTGTGTCCTCTTGTTCTGTCGCTGCTTGCCCGGCCAAAGAAACCAACCCCACCTGGCCACAACCTCCCTTCAGGTAGTTGTAGACAGCAATGAGGTCACCTCTGAGCCTCCTCTCCTCCAGGCTGAACATCCCCAGCTCCTTAGCCTCGCCTCACAGGGCTGTGCTCCACCCCTCTCACCAGCCTTGGTGCCCTTCTCTGGGGACATTCAAGCACCTCAACATCTTTCCTAAACTAAGGAGCCCAGAACAGGACACAGGACTCAGCACATATTTGCACAGCCTCAAGTTGTGCCAGGGGAGGTCTAGGCTGGATGTTAGGAGGAAGTTGTTGGCAGAGAGAGTGATTGGCATTGGAATGGGCTGCCCAGGGAGGTGGTGGAGTCGCTGTCCCTGGAGGTGTTCAAGACAAGCCTGGATGAGGCACTTAGTGCCATGGTCTGATTGATTGGACAGGGCTGGGTGCTAGGTTGGACTGGATGATCTTGGAGGTCCCTTCCAAGCTGGTTGATTCTATGACTTCTTGCAGGAGAAGCACTCATTCCATCCTCACCTCTGTGCACATGGCAGCACTGAAAGGGAGAACTAAGAACCTTGCTCCAACCCAGTTATCCTGGGGCTGGGTGTCAGGTTGGTGCAGCTTCAGAAGGAAGGGTGCTAGCTCACCCTCACCAAACCCACAGCAGTGCTTGGGTGGTTGCAGAGTATTGCAAGGTCACCCCATAACAAAATATCTCCTTCAAGCAAGCCAAACACAGGGATTTGGGAATGTTAGAGCCTTTTTGCTCAATAAAAAATGTTTATACATAATGCTCTGCTACTTCTGCACTAAGAACCTGAGATTTGACTTCAGGGACAGTAGAGAGAGGGAATATTACATAGAATCAGTCAGGGTTGGAAGGGACCACAAGGATCATCTGGTTACAACCTGATCCCTGCCATGGGCAGGGACACCCTACCCTAGAGCAGGCTGCCCACAGCCTCAGCCAGCCTGGCCTTAAACACCTCCAGCCATGGGGCCTCAACCACCTCCCTGGGCAACCCAGTCCAGGCTCTCACCACTCTCATGCTCAACAACTTCCTCCTCATGTCCAGCCTGAATCTCTCCACCTCCAGCTCTGCTCCATTCCCTCCAGTCCTGTCACACCCTGAGAACCTAAAAAGTCCCTCCCCAGCTTTTTTGTAGGCCCCCTTCAGATCCTGGAATGCCACAAGAAGGTCACCTGGGAGCCTCCTCTTCTCCAGACTGAACACCCCCAACTCTTTCAGTCTGTCCTCATAGCAGAGCTGCTCTATACACATACAGAACACTTCAACCTTTTCATTCCAATATTCAACAAACCATGTTTTGAAACTGCAGTTTCTCAGCCAGGGCCCAGATCTGCATCAGCCTGGCTGGCAAACTAGCAGGAAAGCAAATGGAAAGAACAGAAGCAGCTTTGAAAGGGGTTAATGCATGCTAATGCATTTAAGTAATTAAAAGCAAGACAGAATTACTTTTAATGAAGTTCAGGCATTAATGAGGAACAAACACTGCACCCATGGCACTTTTTGCAAGTGAAAAAAATCTGTAGTGAGCTACCAGTTTTCATGCCAGAGGGAGGCAACCAAGATCCCTGTGGTTAAAGCCTTATGGCAAATCTTTATTCTTGTGTAGAGAAATCTCAACAACTATTCAAAAATATTAAACTCTGGACAGTGAAAGGCCAGAAATGTTATGTTATGTCCTGAAATGTATATGTTATATCCTGTGATGCTCTCTTTAATTTAACTTGGCTTGATTAGCTTCTGGCCTGTTTCACAGAATGCCAGGGGCTGGAAGGGACCTCCAAAGTTCATCCAGTTCGATTCCCCTGCCAGAGTAGGATCACCTACTGCAGATCACACAGGAACACATCCAGGCAGGTCTTGAATATCTCCAGAGAGGGAGACTCCACAACACCCCATAGCAGCCTGTTCCAGTGTTCTGTCACCCTCACAGGGAAAAAATTCCTCCTCATGTTTCCATGGAACTTCCTATGCCTCAAATTCCACCATTGCCCTTTGTCCTGTCACTGGGCATCACCCAGCAGAGCCTGGCTCCAGCCTCTTGGCACTCACCTTCACATATTGATAACCATGAATGAGGTCACCTCTCACTCTCCTCCTCTCCAGGCTCCAAGCCCCAGCTTCCTCAGGCTCATCTCCTAAGGAAGATGTTCCACTCCCTTCAGCATCTTTGTGGTTCTGCCTAGACTTTCTCAAGCAGTTCCCTGAAGCCTTTCTTGAACTAGGGGGCCCAGAACTAGACACAATATTCCAGATGTGGTCTCAGCAGGGCAGAGTAAAGGGGCTGGAGAACTTCTCTTGACCTACTAACCACAGCCCCATACATCCCAGAATGACACTGGCCCTCCTGGCCACCAGAGCACATTGCTGGCTCATGGGCATCCTTCCACCCATAAAGACCCCCAGGTCCTTTTCTCTTTCACTGCTCTCCAGCAGGTCAGTCCCAGCCTATCCTGACCCATAGGGTTGCTGTTGCTCCTTCCCAGGTGCAAGACTCCACACTTGTCACAGGGAATACTCTTCCTACGTGCCCTGGCTTCAGGGGTGACTTTGTCTCCTGCAAGCGTTGGAGGCTGTTGGGTCTCCAACAAAAGGGAGAAATCAAATTTCAGATGATGTCTCTGAAAAAATAAATCTAAACCCTCCCCACAATCAAAATTCCCTTTCACCACCTGCAGCCAAATCCTCCTGACACCCATGGCACAGGAGGTCACTTCTGGTGAAACAACCTCCCAGAACTCAGCCAGATTTGCTGCAGGTCAGGCTAAGCACAGCCTGGGGCTGGCAAGCATTTTCCCAAGTGGGCTTGCATGTCAAAGATTCTGAGTCCACCTGATGAAAATAAGATGCTACACACTCTGTGTTTCCACTTCCTCTGCTCCCAAGGCTCCCTGTCTCTTCAATCACCCTCAGGCACTAAGCAGACAGGATTCATATTGATCTACCTGGAAATTATTTTTAATGCCATTAATGTTATAGGCTGCTGTCCTGGATGCCTTCCAAGTTCTCCATCCTCACTACTTCTTCTGAGCAACCTTTTGCCTTGCTGCTGGCTGAGCTCCAGCTCACACCACAGAAATAAAAGGCAGCCAAGGCTTGTACAGGCAGGGCATCGGGGGAGAGGGGTTTGTACACACTCCTCAGAGCCTCTGCAGGGCATCAGTGGGGTTTGTACACACTCCTCACAGCCCCTGCAGAGCATCAGTGGGGTTTGTACACACTCCTCACAGCCCCTGCAGAGCATCAGTGGGGTTTGTACACACTCCTCACAGCCCCTGCAGAGCATCAGTGGGGTTTGTACACACTCCTCACAGCCCCTGCAGAGCATCAGTGGGGTTTGTACACACTCCCCTCAGCCTCTGCAGGGCATCAGTGGGGTTTTGTACACACTCCTCACAGCCCCTGAAGGGCATCAGTGGGGTTTGTACACACTCCCCTCAGCCTCTGCAGGGCATCAGAGGCTTTTTGTGCTCTGTACACACTCCTCACAGCCTCTGCACAGTGTCATCTCACCGCATTTGTTGGCTTTTTACTCCTCCTTTCCCCCACTCTGCTTTCTGTACATTTTAGAGTTGGGGCTGTTCAGCCTGGAGAAGAGGAGGCTCTCAGGTGACCTTATTGTGGCATTCCAGTATCTGAAGGGGGCCTACAAAAAAGCTGGGGAGGGACTTCTTAGGCTATCAGGGAGTGATAGGACTGTGGGGAATGGAGCAAAGCTGGAGGTGGGGAGAGTCAGACTGGATGTTAGAAAGAATTTCTTCAGCATGAAGGGTGGTGAGAGCCTGGAATGGGTTGCCCAGGGAGGTTGTTGAGGCCCCATCCCTGGAGGTGTTTAAGGCCAGGCTGGATGAGGCTCTGCCCAACCTGGTCTAGGGTAGGCTGTCCCTACCCATGGCAGGAGGGTTGGAACCAGATGATCCTTATGGTCCCTTCCAACCCTGACTGATTCTATGATAGCGAGGTTGGGCTCACTGCTGCCGGTGCAGAACTGGCAGGAGCTGAATGAATGGCTGGATGCCATTTGAAGACAATTATTCTGCTATCACATTGTTATCTCCCAGTCAAACATGCAATGATTGCTGTGTTTACCTGAATGCTACCATGTCACACTCAGGAACAGCCAATTGAAATAGTTAGAGCGTCCAAGGGAGGGCTGCA
>WAAF01009880.1:1247-14776 GCA_013400475.1 Tricholaema leucomelas | reverse complement strand
ATGGAGTATGAAATACCCATCTAACTCCCTCCCCTCTAGCCCAGTCTTTCACTGATGATGTAGTGAAGTGTGACCCTTTATCACTTTGGATGCACTCAGGCATTGGCAAAATGCTGAACCACTGTCTCAGAGCCTCTATGGTTTGAGCTGCTGTAGCAGTACTGGTGGCTGTAGCCATTACTAAGCCTGAAACAACTTCCACCCCCACCAGTATGCACCTTTTGCCATGTGAAGGTCTGAGCGGACCAACATAATCAATTTGCCATGTGCTCCATAGCATTTTGTCTTCCCTGATATGTTGGGATGGGGCTAGGTTAGGGTGATTTGCTTTAAGCCTGATTCTGTACTGCGGACAGGCTGAGATGATTGCCTCACAAGTTGCTATAGACACTGGCCATGCTCTAGACCTGCATTCATAATAGAGGTCTGCCTTTCCTGAGTGGCCTCTTTTAATATGTAACCACTCAGCTAATAGCCGCCAGTCATCCTTTTCATCATTGACCACATGTATTTTCGCTAGGTAATCTACATTTTCGTTCCATGTTGCTGCCGGGGTTTGTTTTTTAGAATGTCCTTTTACCCAGCCCACTTTGAGGGGTCTGGATCGGCCTATTTCCAGCAGCCTCTGCCAGTCAGTAGCCCTCCACACCTCAGTGTTTGAAACCCTCCACTGATTTGCTTCCCACTGGCAAATCCACTCAGTGGTGCCTTTGAATGTGGAATAGGAATCAGTGTATATGGTTTCTGCTCCATTTTCTGCTGCCAGCAGGAGAGCATGTAATTTTCCCACCTGAGCATTACCATCACCCTCCTCAATGATGGTTTTGCCTGTGCCAATCTTCAGGGCTATGGCTCCATAATGCCATTTGGCTCCTTCCCTCTGGGAGGACGCATTGGTGAACCACACTCCTGCGTTGTCAGAGTCTGCGGCCATTTCAGGAGCTACCTGAATGGGAGATGGCTTGTAAGGCTGGCCTAGCAGTGACTTGTCTGAATTTATTGGCTGCTGTAATTTGGACTCTTTCATAGGCCCTTCTCTCAATGGCATGAGCTGTGCAATTCCCTCCAGACAGGCATACCATTTTCTTACGGTGGCCTTCTGGGCAATTCCTTCTGGGGGAGGAGATCCTTTGAGGATCGCTCTCAGCAGAGGAAAAGGACCCTGCACTACGATATCTTGGGTACTGCAAATTTTTTCTGCCTCTTTGACAGCTCGGGTCAGGGAAAGGAGTCTCTTTTCCCACTCAGAGTACCTGGTTTCGGTCTCTTTGAATGCCGTGGAAGAAAATAAGAGAGCTCTATTAGGGCCGCTGGGTCCCCTCTGGAATATCCCATAGTATGAGACATGTTCTGAAAAGCCCCATTCAGCCTTTAAGGCATCATGTGGGTACAAAGACACCAGTTTCTGATAAGCCTTCAATTCATCTTTAAGAACTCTCAGGCTTTCAGTGTGTCTTGGGGTCCAGTCCCAGGCTTTGTGCTTTTTAAGCAAATGATAAAGGGGACAGGCGATTATGGAGAAGCCTGGAATATGCTTCCTCCAGTAACCTAAAGTGCCCAGCAGGTATTGTAACTCTTTCTTGTTAGTAGGTGTTTGACCTTTCTCAATGTTTTCTAGGGCATCCCCCAGCACTGATACTGCACCTGCCACCCACCAGGATTTCCTAGCTTCTGGGGAAATTAACAGTCTCTGACCTTGTACTCCTGGTGAAGGATGCAATCTCTGCCTTTGTCTCCTGGCTCCTTCTGGATGTTTTGTCCAGGGAATTTGTAGGCAGGACCTCAGGTGCAGAAGAAGGATGCTGTGCAGTCTGAATACAGTCTTACGCTTCCTGGTAGGCTGATCACGTGCAGAAGTGGGTCTGCTTCCTGGTTAAATCAACAGCAGTAACACGCTTACCAGGCAGTGATAAGGCAGTGGGCATACATGAGCGAATGTGCCTGAATGTGAGCAATCGTGAGCAGGGGGGGCCCAAGCATGGGGCCTAATCATGAGCGAGTGCACGCTGGTGAAGCAAGAGAGAGTGAGAGAGCAGGCAGGCAGGTGAAACACCTTGTTTACCAGTGTAGCTCTATTTATCAACTGTGGGCCGAGATTAATGGCCCTTTGGACACTAGAATGACCAACCAGAGTTTGGCAGTCAGCCAAACAATACCGTAATAGACCAAATCACTTGTCTAGTACCCCCAAATATGGGGAGAACATGGATGGCCACACGCTAAGCATGTGGGCTTATGCAAAATGTTTACAACCAGCTTATATAAGCTGTTTACAACCTGGACCTTAGGCAGGCTAGACTTTGTGGCACCAGGCCTATTGTACCCCTTTTGTCCTTGTTTACCCATTTAATGTGTTTACCACTGGTTTAGGCAGGAAAACATGTTTGGGCAAGGTAAGGCAAAAAAAAGCCTATTTTTGGGCCTACAGGGTTTCCATGGCATCTGATTGACCATCTTGACCTCTTCATGTTGAACTGTGTGACAAGGGACACAAGCTCTCTCCCTAGAAGTAAAGTCTTTATCCTTTTGGAATCAACCATGTAGCCTTTTAGCTTTAGTAATACCAACCTCACTAGTTGAGACAGAGAGTGAGCAGGTGATCATGTGGGACTCTCAGTAGGCCTGACAGTCTAGGAGTTAATAACATTACAGTACTATAATCAACCAAGGGAATCGGGGTACTGACGAGTCGACTCAGTTAATTGCTAGCAATGCAGTGTGCAGTACACTTTATTAAGGAAGATCAACAACTTATATATGATTTGGAAGAGGTGTGCACAACTAGTTGAGGTTGACACAAGTGGAAGGTACAGATTGGTTCAGCATTATGTGCAAGGTACCGATAGGTCACTCTGTATCAAAACAATCCCTGGTGTCCACCCCTGCAGGATGGAAAGCTCAGCCCCATGCAGCTGTGTGTGGGTTGATCACTGTTTACAGCTTGGTTTCATGAGCCCGAGACAGCCCACAGACAGTTCCTAGCATGAGCTCTGATGTTTACCAGCTCATGCCCAGCTAGGGAGAAAATTCTCCCACAATATGGCTTATTAATAACTATATTACAATAACTAGCATACAACTATGAACAGACTATTATCAGAGAGAGAAGTTTTCCCTGCAGCTCAATGCCACTTGGGTCAATATACCATTTGCCCAGCAGGGTGGGCTGAAACACTTTCTGCTCTATGGCAGGAGACTAAAGGTATTACAAATAGTACAGAGGTATTAAAGCATTTACTCACAATTCTGATTAGTCATCAATAATCATCAATCACCCTCCGGGGCTATATCAGCAACCTATTTATCTAATGTCCAAACCTCAGGGGAACTTTGCCCGTGGACCTGTGAGTCTGGAAATCTTCTCAGCTTGAGGGGAATGGATAATCCTCCTGGCTTCTGGGGATGCAGTCTTCCCATCTATCTGGGGGAAATTAATACAGTCTCTAACCTCATTCTCCTGGCGAAGATGCTTTTTCTGCCTTGTCTCCTTCTGGGTGCTTTGTCCAGGAACTGCTGGCAGGACCTCTGGTGCTTTAGGATGGATGCTGTCTGAGCACGGTTCTCATGCTGGCTGGCAGGCTGATAGCATGTGCAGACAAGAGAGTCTGCTCCTGGTATCTCGGCAGCAATGGCTCTTACCAGATAATGAAGGCAGCGGGCATGCAAGGTGTGCACAACTGGCTGAGGAGTCTGAGCTCCTTAGATATACAGGCAATGCAGGATCAAAGTCCTGATTAGCTCACCACGGCTAGCTGGGAGATTCTATCTCCATAACAGCATAAGCAAAGGCCAGTGAGTCTAAATCTAATAATATCCAGATGTGCCCGAATGTTAGCGATCTTAAGTAGGGGGGCCAGAGGATGGGGCCTGAGTGTGAGCGTAAGCGTAAGCATGCTTGTGAAGCGAGTGCCTGAGTCAGAGCTAGTGAGAGCTTGCAGAAGCTCCAGAAGCAGCAAGCAAGCTAGAAGCCGCATATCAAGAAGCATATCAAGCTAGAAGCAGCAATCAGGAAGCAAGCATATATGGTGGGAGCACGTGTGAGCTCTCATTTATGAACTGTGGGCCGAGATCAATTGCCTAACTGGACACCAGTGACCAATCGGTTTGGCAGTCAGCCAAAGAATACCATAATAGGCTATGTCACTTGCCTTGTACCTCCAAATATGGAGAGAGCATAGGCTGGGTCACACGCTGACAGCGTGGGCTTATGCAACCTGTTTACAAGCTGCTTATATAGCTTGGTTACTACCTAGGCCTTTGACAGGCCAGACATTATGGCACCTCGGCCTATTGTATCCCTTTTTTGCTTTTAATGTGTTTACTCCTGTTTTGGGCTTGTTTACCCCTGGTTTGGGAAGGAAAACATATTTGGGAAGGCAAGGCAAAGTGAGGCATAAGATAAGCCTATTTTTTGGGCCTACAGGCCATCCACGACAGGGTCCCACCCAGCACCTGGTATTCTGAATCCAGGATGGACTCAAGGACACTTCGAAGCACGGGTTCTCCTGTTTATCAGTTCATGTCCTGTTAGCAAGAAAATTCTCCCACAATCAATGTTTATAAATATGTAAAGGTGAGTGCCAGGAGGCTGGAGCCAGGCTCTGCTTGGTGATGCCCACTGACAGAACAAGGGACAATGGGTGGAAGCTGAGGCATAGGGAGTTTCATGGAAACATAAGGAGGAATATTTTTTTCACTGTGAGGGTGACAGAACACTGGAACAGGCTGCCCAGGGAGGTTGTGGATTTTCCTTCTCTGGACATATTCAAAACCTGCCTGGACACATTCCTGTGTGATCTAGCATAGGGGTTGGACTGGATAAGCTTTCGAGGTCCCTTCCAGCCCCTGACATTCTGTGATTATGCGATTTCGTGATTTCATAGAGAAAAGCATAATAAAGCAAACCATGAGCCTAAAGAGCAGAAGAAAAGTAGTTTCTTTAAAACTGTGTTTACCTTTCCTGAAAGAATAAACTTCCTTGAAAACTTCCTCCTTTGCTAACATTTCTTGGTCAAAAGTGTGAAGAACACAACAAAATGCCAGGAATGTCAGAGCAACGAAAATAACATGCCAATGAGCCAAAAGAAGAATGAATAATAATGCAAGAAATGAGAAAGGTCATACACCTTGCCATAAGAGTAAGCAAAGCATTTTAATACTTGATATCACGAGGAGCTGAGGTATCCAGTCAAAGAGGGCAGAGTTATTACAGTTCACTTGTCCTTCTAAAATTTTGCAGAAAGCTTCAAAGAGCTGTGTGAGAGTGCACCTGTCAGAAATTTGGACAACACATCATTCAGAACTTCAGAACTAACAAACTCACTCTCAAAAAGAAAACAGTAGGAAAAAGTGTAATAAATTGTTTCTCTGAAAATTTCCATTCAGTTCAGACAAACCCTCAAGCTCCTATGTCAGTTATAAGAAATGTTACTGACCTCAGTGTACTGAACTTAATTATACCTCAGAGAAAAAAGGTTCCTTAACCATACTTGGAGGAATGTTAAGGGTATCAAATACCCAAACTAGTTTAGATTGAATTCGAAAGGCAATAAATTTATGTATTCATATAGTCTTATCTTAAAAAACTAAGAAAGCAGTTAAATACTTCTTATTTCTTCAGTGCCAGCTTAGCAAACTGTATCAATTCAGAAGTGGGAGGTGATTCTTCCCCTTTCCTCTGCTGTCCTGAGACCCCACCTGGAGTACTGTATTCAGCTCTGGAACCCCCAACACATGAAGGACATGGAACTGTTGAAGCAAGTCCACAGGAGGCCATGAAGATGCTCAGAGGGCTGCAGCAGCTCTGCTAAGATGACAGGCTGAAAGAATTTGGGCTCTGCAGCCTGGAGACGAGAAGGCTTTGAGGACACCTTGGAGTGGCCTTCCAGTATCTGAAGGGGGCTACAGGAGGCCTGGGGAGGGCCTATTGACAAGGTCTTGTAATGATAGGACAAGAAATAATGGGCATAAGTTGCACAGAGAGGTTGTGGCTGCTTCCTCCCTGGAGGTGTTCAAGGCCAGGTTGGATGAGGCCTTGAGCGACCTGTTCTAGTGGCAGGTGTCCCTGCTTATGGCAGGGCATTGGAACTGGATGAACTTTGAGGTCCCTTCCAACCTAACCATTCTATGATTCTATGTGGTCTCAGCATATAATTAATTCAGTGCAGTAGCTAATTTAGACTGGAAAAGGAAAATGACAGTATTTTATCTCTATATATACACACTCAATTTCACACTCAATTTTAAAGTTTTTTTTTTTTCTGTATAATGATAGGTCAAAAAATATGCAAAAGAAAAGTACAACCAAAAATAAATTATTATTTTTTTTTAACTGGTGTTTTCTTAGGAAATTATCTTGAGCATAGGTAAAATTTGAGCTGAAAATACTGTTAAAGTGGTGTGTGTGTGTGTGTATAAAAGAAAATCAGGAAGATTTTTTACTCAATAGCAATATTTAAACCTGGCAGTATTAGAAAATCAGGCATGTTTTCATATTCTACTCACGTGAAGAGCAGTCAGAGAATTGATTTTTTGGAAACTCGCCATGTAAATTCACAGTGAGAAAAGCTTGTATCTGTAACATCACTTTATAAGCTAAATTCTGAAGCATCTTGGAAACACTCCTTAAAATTTTAACTGAAGATTTAAGGTACAGTCAAAATTTAAAGTCAAAATAATATTTTAGATAATAAATAAAATTAAAGACCTACTTTAAAATTCAAAGACAGATTCATACAAATTAATAGGAAAGCAGAAGAGAAACTATTTGGCTACTGACTAAGTATTTATTCATGAAATAACAGCAATAGATTTCAAAACTAATTCACTTGTTTCTACAAAAGATAATGAAGACTTTAATGAAAAATGCCCTTTTCAGTTCTAATCATTTTTAATTTTATAATGGTAAAGCTATCAGAGAAAGCACTGTTATTCTGGTAATACTGTAATATCAGCTGTAACATACAGAAAGACTAAAATTAATTCTCAAAGCATGCACTACAGTAAAAGAAACACTGAAAAATATTCCCATCACCTTATTCCAGATATGTAGCAAATAAATAATAACAGCTAATTACAATGAAGACAGATAAATGTAGCACTTCTCAAGCTGCAGTGGTTTGTGCAGAAGCTAAACAACAAGCAAGATCTGCAGTATGTCCTTCTCCCCTTCTTCATCCACAGGAGGGCTGAGGAGAGACTATTTACAAGGGAGCCACAGCATTAATGGTGCTGTTATCCCTTGCTTACTTGAACAAGTGCTTGAGCAGCAAGCACTCTTTAAAGAGCCTCAGGCTCTTCTTGGAGGAAGTTGAACATTGTATGACATCCGTTTTATGGAAGTTTGCTTCAGCCTGGATGGCATGGGTGAAGGGCACCTTCAACCCTGCCCCCAAGACCCTAAATGTGGAGATCATGAAGACAGCCCTTCAACAGGGAGTACCTTCCTCAGCCTGGCACTGCATTTGCTTATATTGAGCAGCGCCACCTAGTGAGCATCCTCTGAACAACAAGCTCCAACAACCTTCCCTATTCCTCCTTCCTTGCAGCTGTTCTTGCCAAGATTTGAAGTGCCCTTGCTGGGATGAGAAAGGAATATGTTTCATGTGGCACTTTTATTCCTCTTGCTACAGTTTAGTCTTCTTATAAGAGACTACACATAAAGGGGAGAAAGAGAATAAAATACTGGAAGATAAAAAGAAACGTGCCTTTCTCAGTTTACTGGAAAGTCACAGTTGCAGCAGACAAGCACAGACTCTGTTAGCTATTTTGGAAGCTTTGCCTCTAAGTCCTGGTGAAATATTTGGTTGTCTTCCTCTCCAGTCCAGCCTTTGAGCAAAGTTCTACATAACCAATATCAAGATAACAGTATCAATTAACTTTCCTTTTCTACTCACTCTTGTTATATCAATTTTTTGTAAATGTCAGAAGGGCATCCACAACATCCCTGGGCAACCTGTTCCAATGTGTTATCACTCTCACTGTAAGGAATTTCTTCCTAATATTCAGTCTAAATCTACCTTTTCCCAGCTTAAAGCCATATCCCCTCATCCTATCACTACAAGCCCTGGCAAAAAGTCCCTCATCAAGTAGTGTAATGCTCACATAGGTGTCTGCAGACATTTATAACCCAATATTAATTTGAAACTTTCAGTGCTGGGCTTTCTTTTCAGCTATATGAGTGACTTCTTCCTCACAAACCCAAATCCCCAAGTACCACCACTCAACCTCCTTCCCCATGCCAGCCTTTGTCCAGGAGAGATGCATGGTGTTCACCAGTGTTCCCTCTAACCAGAGATAACTGGAGAAGAACAGCCTGCAATTTCAAATAACTCCAAATTGTTATAATCAGAACTGCATAGTTTTCCTCTTCTTTTTCTACTTGCTTTTAAGGAAACATATATAGAGACTGAAATCATACTTCAATTTTAGAATACCTTTCTAAACCTAGATAACATAGATACTTGAAGACATGCTCTGTTGGAAAATCTGACTTTACTACAGCTCTGATATAAAACAAGATCTGTGTCTGTGGGAAATGGTTCCACTGAGGGGCTGTTTCCGGCAGCAGTGCTACAAATGACCTCTGGCAATATTAGAGAAAAGCATGCAAGAAAATCTGTCTCTTATCCTTTGAGGTGTAAATTAGATGGAGAATGCTAAGACCATTATAAAGGGAAGAACTTTTTATAAATATCCTCTCCCCCAACCTTGTCTAGAACTCAGTTCTATTTGTGACACTTGAAAGTCAGTCATGAAAAAATGTTTATGAAAGTCTTTGACTAGTTTAAATGTAAGAAATGATTTTTCACCCTACTCTCGTCCTTTGTTGCCTTAATCTTTCTTCTAATACAAAATTTATCAGATTTGGGAATTTGTTGATCTCTGAAGAATATTATCTGTATCATCTATATTTCTCTAGCGAGCTCATGCCTTTACACTGGATGCTTATTTTTGTATCTACTGTAAGCTCTACAAGGTATATTTCTTTGTTGTTGCTGTTCCTGTTCATCTTACAGAATCCCTTACATTTTAATATGGAGTTTTAGAAATATATGAAGCATTATAAGAAGGTAATTTTCGAGAACAATACAAAAAAGTAAAACTCTTTCTTAAAATAACTTAGCTGTCCAGTGGGTGAGTACTTTAAGAAGGGAAGGGAGGGAGAGATTAAATATTCTAGGTACTGTGTATATTCTACACATTTCAAAAGGCGTAGGTTTCTATTGTGTATATTCTACACATTTCAAAAGGTGTAGGTTTCTATTTAAAAGTCTATCTCTATTAAAAAGGCATGAGTAATATATATGCATGGCATTAAGGTAACAGTATTTTCAAATAAATTGATATACAAATAATTAATTCATTGATTAAATAAACCAATCAAAGAGCCTGTTTTTCAAAAGTCTCTATTCCTGGCTTGTAATTCACCAGCATGTGTATCTATGAAATTAGCTTACTGTTTTCATTCTTTTGCTCCCTATCAGAGGCAGAGTATTACTGTCATGAAACCCTACTGATGTATCTGCAGTAATGGATGCATCTATTACCTGTTATTAAAAAGATGAAGGAAAGTCCAAAGCAGATGTGCTCACAGCCTACTTTAACTTTCCACCTTCCAATTGTATAACTTCATTAGAGGTGCATGTCTATTCATTGTATAGCAATTAAATCAGTGTGCACTTCTGTAGAGTTCGGAAGTCCTCTGTCTGATCCGATTTGTGAAACATGGCAGAGTAGCAATGAATGAATGAGAAGTATGGATAATTTAAATATTTACCTGATTTAGCTCTTTGCATTGGAGATGACTCACCATTCACTCTTTCAGTTTACTTCTGTTTAAAAAAAAATACAGCAAAATCCCAAAGAGCCTGTCCTTTAAAATTTTGAATTTTATTATCACCTTATCTCCACAGTATTTGAACATTATTGTAGAAAGGTAGTTATCCTTCCAGCTTCACAGTGAGGTAGAGAAGCAATATGGTGTTTCACAGGTACTAAGTGTCAGGAATATTAACTATCTAATCCATTAAAGGTGTCTTACTTTCTATTGCTGATACCAGCATGCTGTATCCTCATGAACAGGGTGTATCACCAACACAGGGCACCATGTGGCCAAAAGAGTGCTCAATGATTACCTCCTAGTCAGTAATTTGTGGATTTTTCCTCAATAGTTAACAAATCACCCAGTCACTAGCGGTGTCCCTCAGGGATCAGTGCTGGGCCCAATCCTCTTTAACATCTTCATAGATGATCTGGATGAGGGCATGGAGTCAGTCATCAGCAAGTTTGCAGATGACACTAAGCTGGGGGCAGATGCGACTGAGTTGGAGGGCAGAAGGGCTCTGCAGCGGGACCTTGACCGCCTGGACAGATGGGCAGAGTCCAATGGGATGGCATTCAATAGCTCCAAGTGCAGGGTGCTGCACTTTGGCCACAACAACCCCATGCAGAGATACAGGCTGGGGTCGGAGTGGCTGGAGAGCAGCCAGACAGAGAGGGATCTGGGGGTGCTGATTGATACCCGCCTGAACATGAGCCAGCAGTGTGCCCAGGTGGCCAAGAGAGCCAATGGCATCCTGGCCTGCATCAGGAATGGTGTGGCCAGCAGGAGCAGGGAGGTCATTCTGCCCCTGTACTCTGCACTGGTTAGACCACACCTTGAGTACTGTGTTCAGTTCTGGGCCCCCCAGTTTAGAAGGGACATTGAGATGCTTGAGCGTGTCCAGAGAAGGGCGACGAGGCTGGTGAGAGGCCTCGAGCACAGCCCTACGAGGAGAGGCTGAGGGAGCTGGGATTGTTTAGCCTGGAGAAGAGGAGGCTCAGGGGAGACCTTATTGCTGTCTACAACTACCTGAGGGGTGGTTGTGGCCAGGGGGAGGTTGCTCTCTTCTCTCAGGTGGCCAGCGCCAGAACGAGAGGACACAGCCTCAGGCTGCGCCAGGGGAAGTTTAGGCTCGAGGTGAGGAGAAAGTTCTTCACTGAGAGAGTCATTGGACACTGGGATGGGCTGCCCGGGGAGGTGGTGGAGTCGCCGTCCCTGGGGCTGTTCAAGGCAAGGTTGGACGTGGCACTTGGTGCCATGGTCTAGCCTTGAGCTCTGTGGTAAAGGGTTGGACTTGATGATCTGTGAGGTCTCTTCCAACCTTGGTGATACTGTGATACTGTGATACTGTGATAAATGTGGCAGTACGGAAAAAAAATCTATGAGGAAATATTTTTTGTTTGTTTTGGGAAGATCTGCCTACCTTCCTAACGGCTTACATGTCACTATCCACTTCTTTTCACTTTTTCTTTTATTTATTTCCCCCCTCACAGTTCATTGCCAGACAGCATGGCAGCTTGCCATGGAATTAAGACATACCAGTCTCCTTTCACCAAACACTTTGGCAATGCTGCCATCGACACAGAGCTTCCAAGCGTCTAAGATCCCTAGCAACTAGGAATATCATCTTACAGCTGTCAGAAAGTCACTGTCCTCAACTTCCCTGGATTCTAACTCTTTTAATTTGGATGACTATGAAATTTGGGGCTATTCAGCCTGAAGAAGAGAAGGTCTGGAGGAGACCTTGTAGTAGCTTCCCAGTATCTGAACGGGGCCTGCAGGAAGACTGGGGAGGGCCTATTCACAAGGTCTTGTAATGACAGGATGAGAAGGAATGGGTTTAAATTGGAAGAGAGGAGATTTAGACTAGATGTTAGGAAGAAGTTCTTTACAGTGAGAGTGGTGAAACACTGGCATAGGTTGCCCAGGGAGGTTGTGGATGCTCCTTCCCTGGAGGTGTTCAAGGCTAGGTTGGATGAGGCCTTGAGCGACCTGTTCTAGTGGGAGGTGTCCCTGCCTATGATAGGGGGTTGGAACTGGATGAGCTTTGAGGTCCCTTCCAACCTAAACCATTCTATGATTCTACAATGTTTAGTGGGAGCTGAACACTATAGATACTAATCATCTCAGTAATTAAATTCAATGCAGATTTTCTGATCTGAACTTTTGGATCTTTTTAATTTCTGCTAAAAGTGTAAATTGTATTGTGTAAGTGAAATTAATTCCTCCTTTAAAGAGAATTAAGTATGATATCCAGTAATTGGTAGATCCAAGAAAAGTCAAATGTTCTGGCAAGTCAGTATTATCAGCTCTAAAGTAGATGAAAAATCTCTTCCAAAATTTTAAAACACTTTATTTTAAAGTGTTACATAAAATACATCCCTTAGAAAGTGTCACAGCTGATGCAGGTTTTATGCACATTGAAGAGTAGTGGAATGGGTTGTCACAGTTTGGGTGTTACCTGCCCCTCCACTCTTATGAAAGCATCCAGACTAGAATCAGCCAGCTGGAAGTTAAGGGATAAAGCTTTATATTTACAGCTTAGCACAATATACAAGCAGATATTTACAATATACACATCTGTATAAAGAAATATACAAGCTAAAAATAATACAGAAACACAATACCCCTCCCAGAAATCAGAGTCCCCAGAAGGGGCTCCCAACCACCCTTCCATCTTCTTTCCACCCCTCTACCTTATCCCCGAGTTTGCATTACATGCAAGGTGAGTTTGGAGGATCGGCAAGGGGGGCTAGAAAAAGAAGGATTAGTTATTGTCCCAGGTTGAGGTTATAGGGTCAAAAAAGTTTTCTGTGGACTAGAAGATTGTTATTCAAACCCATAATTCTACTACCTCTTTATAGACTCACAACAAGTTCAGTTAGTTCTCCTTTCCTCTTCCTCCTGCCCTGTGTGTGTGGTGGGAGCCACTTTATCGGGAACATGTAAGCATCTTGGTTGGTGGAGGCGTTGCGGGGGGAGGATTGGAGCACTGGGGAAGGTAGATTTAGTTTTGTTTTTGGGATGGGGAAACCTTCAAGGGGGTTTTCCATGGATGGGGAAATTGCTTTGTAAGATCTATCACTGTATTTCTCTATCTCTAAATACAATTCTGTATTTTCTCTCCAGTTTGACCTGAGAGTTTAATTTCTGTCAGCTATCTTTAGAAAACCCATGACAGTTATACAGAAGAAGCCCAGACATTTACTCTGACAGAGACACACATTTTGTCTTATCTATGTTTGTATTCTTGTTTTTATACATCTCAGTAAGCCTAGGACTGAAGTAGACATCACTATTGTTTCCTTTTCACAGTCTATAATCTAATTTCTCTAATTAAATTTCTTGAATTTGCCTCAAACTAGCACAGAAGTGCGTCTTCTTGCTGAGAGGTGGGGGGGAGAAAAAAAACCCAAAACCAACACAAACGGTGGGGAGGACAGAGCAGTTACTGAAAGACATGGTTTCTACTCAGGCAAAGGCTAGTAGAAAAACAGTGGGCACTCAAACAGATGACACACACAAGCATGAGGATGTTCAGGCAACTGGTGGCAGAGAGTGCTGGAGGCTGACACTTGATATGGAGGATGGCAGGGACAACAGCTGTGGTAGCTGTGAACAGATCAGGGATCTGATGAACATGGTGGCTGAACTGAAAAATAGAATAGAATAGAATAGAATAGAATAGAATAGAATAGAATAGAAT
>WAAF01009879.1:0-13179 GCA_013400475.1 Tricholaema leucomelas | reverse complement strand
TGTAGTTCCCGGGTTCCTCCATCCGACCCTTATTGTGGAAGTAGTTACTGATACAGGCTGTAGTGTTCTGGGTATTTTAGAAAATATTTTCATTTACTTATCTTCCCCACTTTCAGGATTTGTATGTAGTTAAAAAAAAAAAATAAAAAAACAACAACAAAGCCAAACAAAACCACAACAAACCACCCAAAAATCCAGATCTTAAGAATTCATTTAAATTGAGCTGATAGAAATTTAGTTGTGTAAGGGCATGTCTGATACTTGATTGTATGACAACACATCCAATTTCTATGACAATAATCATGGAAAGGGTGTCCATGTTATTCAGAATAATCATACTTAATATACTTAAAACTGGTTTTGAAGGGGTTAAGGCCAGTGCTGCTCTGACTGAAGACTGAACCAATGGTTTCTGATAAAGTTAGGCTCTTCTGAAATACTGATTTTTGCAATTAACAGCTTAGTATGACTATAAAATATTATTTCACATTTTTATTACTTTATTTTTTCTTGAGTTCCTGCTATTTTTTTTTCAGAAAGGTACAGCAAAATCATAAAAAAGTATAAATTTACTTGTGAAGATAGTCATGCATGTCAGAATAAAATATAGTTGGGAAGAATCCTGATGCATAGTTGCACTCCTCTGTGATGAGCTGTGTTTATTGTAGCTTTTGTTACTGTTCATATATATTTGATGGATATTAAGACCTCATAAATAATAAATGTAATTTGTACAGAGCACAGAAAACAAGGCAGCGCCTCTGAAAGCAGGAGAAGCTGAAGATTACATGTTGGCCTTAAAACAAGATTTTAGAGCAACTATGAAAAGAATGCCATATTTTTTGGCAGCAGAAGAGGAATGTGAAGGTTTGTTTGTGTGCTTTTTAATTTTACTTCTGGCTTCAGTAGTTATTATTCCATGAAGGATGACGTAGTGAAATGCATGCGTTGATGTATTTTGTACTGATGACACTGAATAAAAATTGGCACACTCCAAAAGGTGCTAATCTTTTTCCCCTCAAGGTCTATTCAGGGAAAATCGGTAAGTATTACTGACAAGTAACCTGAAATACAAAGACTGAGATAAGGGTAAGTGATACACTGAGGTTTGTATCAGTAGCAGAGCTGCATTAGAAGCCAAAGCTTGATTATATTCTACTTCACTCAAGGATATTTTTTGCTTATATACTTAATTAAAAATTAAAGGCTTTGTTATTGTTTGATAACAACAAACACTCTGCTGCACTTGACTGTTGAAATCCAAGCTTCCTGGTCAGAAATTTGGGAAAGAAAGTAGAAGGAACAAGATAGGAACACTTTAATGTCTGTTTGCTTTGGGGGCATTGTAAATCTAGTAGTCAGGGGAGGTCATTAAGATGAGGAATGCTTCTTTTTATCTGTGATTTTTGCCTGTTTCTGCCATCCCCTGGAGTGTTTGTACTGACTGGCACAGATGCAAGTGCTGTTACAGGGAAATACAACATTTTAGGAAATGCCACGTGTTTGACCCAGTCGATGCAGTAGGACTTACTAAAAAGCTTTATAAAAAAACTTAAGAAATAGAACAAAGTCAAACACTTCATGATCTTTTCCCTGGTATCTTGTACTGGTTTTGAATAATGAGAGCTGACTTGAACTCTGAAACACAAGGCTGAATTTTCTCACCAAAACCATTAGAGTACTGTTGAAATGAATATCCATGATGTTCATAGGTCAGAGTCCAATCCCCTCTGAATTCTTGTCAGTTTGGTTCATAGTCTGTTGGTGAATTCTAGAGCTTTTTGAGCCTGCGGCTTAGGCTTTGAATGTAACACTGATTAGCACACCTTATTGATGGTCCACCTGCTCCTGCACTAAGCACTGTTTAAAACAGAGCAGCACTCTGCAATGTGAGCAGTAAACACACTAATACACTGCTGACCAGATGTGGCAGCTCACAAAAGGCAGAATGTTTCCTCTGACCAGCAGCAGGAGCCCAGGAGCCATCAGGATGCAGCAGGCAGGGGTAGTGCAGTACAAGTGTAGCACAATTACAGGCCAAAGTTGACCCCGATAGTGTGGAATGGTAAAACCTTGATTGTGAGGAAAGGAGAACAGATCTGACCCTGATTTCTAGATTCCTTTTTCGATGGTAGAAGAACTCCAAATAAATCTCGCATCACATCCATGGGGCTGTTTAGTCTGAAGAAGGGAAGACTGAGAGGAGATCTCATCAATGTATACAAATATCTGAGGGCTGGGTGTCAAGTGGATGAGGTCAATCTCTTTTCGCTGGTCAACAGCAATAATGCAAGGAGCAATGGCTACAAATTGGAACACAGAAGGTTTCACCTCAACATGAAGAGAAACTTCTTTACAGTGAGGGTGACGTGGCACTGAAACAAACTGCCCAGAGATGTTGTGGAGTCACTTTCTCTGGAATCTTTCAAAACCCTCCTGGATGCATTCCTGTATGTACTACCCTAGGTAATCTTGCCTTGGCAGGGAGGTTGGACTCAGTGATCTTTGAAAGTCCCTTCCAATCTCCAAAGTTCTGTGATTCTGTGAACCTCCTCTTTCATCTTCTGTATAAACAAATTCCAATCTCCTCAGAGCCTCTTCATGCTAGAAGATCACTGTGATCTTGATCTTTGTCAGGCTTGAAGTTTGCTGTTTTTGTTTGAGGCACAAAAGAGGAAACCACTATGCCTGAGAGCTTGTCAGGATTATTTCCAAGGAGCCAGCCACTTTATGAGAACATATTATCTCTCTTTTCTGGTTTTGCCTAGTGATCATTCTTACTGTTCTCAAGATCATCTTTGTTTCTGCAGCCTTCCTGCTGAGTTGGAGTGATCTCTGTTGCTGAGTGTGTTCCTTAGCAGAACTAACAGATTTGAAGACAAAAACTGTCAGTTTCAGGGAAACCAGTCACTTGATACACTAATAATGCTTCACATTTTCTCATCTTCTCCCCGGGAGTAAGTAGGTAAGTTGAGGTCGCAGGATCACAGGATGTTACGGGTTGGAAGGGACCCAAGGAGATCATCGAGTCCAACCCCCCCCCAGCCAGAGCAGGACCATACAGTCTAGCACAGATCACAGAGGAATGCATCCAGACAGGCCTTGAAAGTCTCTGGAGAAGAGGACTCCGCAACCTCTCTGGGGAGCCTGTTTCAGTGCTCTGTGGCCCTTACAACAAAGAAGTTAGCCCTTGTGTTCAGGCGGAACCTCTTGTGCTACAACTCACACTCATTGCTCCTTGTCGTATCACAGGGAGCAAGTGAGAAGTGCCTGTCACCTGGTTCCTGACCAGCCCTCAGATGTTACTATTAAATCCCCTCTTAGTCTTCTCTTCTACTAATTTGTAACTTTTAGTAATTTCCAGTAATTACTTTTAGTTACTTCTCTTAACTTGTCACATTGTAAATTGTACAAAAATGCTTCATCTGAGAGGTGGGATATAATTACCTCAGCTGTGGTCTGCAGCTTAAAAAGCTTGCTTTCATCTCGGTCACAATATGCAGCTGTCTCTGGGACTGCATTGTGTGGCAGAAACAGCCTAGCTTGAAGAAAATTACCTTATTTCCCTGGAGTAGATTATTTTAAACTGGTCTTTTCTGTTATCTGGTTTGTAGCCCTTTGCTCTCATGTGTTTCATCAAAACTTCTGGTAAGAGAGACAGGAGGGGTACTGTGCACGGGAACTTCTTAAATAGACTGTTTTACAGAAACAGGCGGTTTATTTTAAATCCTTAGCACAGTGTCTGTGAGTCAAATGTCCTTTGAAGTGTGAGAAGGGAAACATTTTAATTAGTTAGGACATAGCAAGCTATCTTTCATTTTTCAGGTAGTGAGAGCCACATCTAATACTACCCAGCAACTTTGATGCATTAGTGTGCCAGGGAGAACAGATTTACAACACTCATTTCAACACTTGTTTGGAGTGAATAGCAGGCACATTCTGTAGTTCATCCTCTTACGTTCTTCATTTCATAAACATGAATCATTTATATATTTCCTTTAGGTATATCTGCTATGACTGAGTGGCTGTCACCTTGGCAGGGGTTTGGAATTATTTCATTAGCTGTGAGTGATGAATATTTTTTTGACAGATAGAAACAACAATTAGTTCTTCATTAAAAAGCCTTGAGCTGAAATCAAAACTAGCAGTTTCTTCCCCTCTCTTTGCTGGCAGTTTCCTACAGCGTCTGTGAAGGCCACTTACATTAAATGCCCCCTGAGACACTGTTGGTTTAAATAAAATAAATTTTAATTTTTATTTAATTTTAAATAAATTAATTTTTATTTAATTTTAAATAAATTAAGTTTAAATAAATTTGTTAGCAGTTTCAAGTAGGTCTTTTGCTTGTATTCATCATATCTGCTTCATTTCTGATTTCTTCCTGCCTTCCTTTTAAAAGTCTTTGACTGTAAAGGTCACAGTCTGTACATTTTTTGTCAAAAAGACTGACAAAAATGATCCCTTAGTAATGAATTATTAGTGCAATCAGAGTCAGTAATTTTACATTAAGTGGATTTTGCAGTTGGGCATGGTCATTTGGTAAGAAAAATGCCTTTGTCATTACAGATTGTACAAAAAAGTTTTTTGAGGTATAAATGGATGTACTTACACTGTATAGCTACTGTATTATTTGCAATGTATTTCTCAGTTTAGTTTTTATGCCTGGAAAGAGGTTAAATGGACTAAAATATGTAGCTTCTGTTCAGGACACATCTCTGTAATGCTACAAAGCTTTGCCACTTTGCAGATGTACTTAAAGTCTTAGGAGTTGATCATCTGAAATGCAAGCTCATGGATATTTTGTATACTCTTTATGATTAGCACAGTGGTGATAAGTGTCACTGAGTTTTGTAGCAAAGGTTTCTTTGTGGAACTCTTTAAGAGTAGAGGAGTTGTCATTCCTTGGATGTTTCAGCTTATGTTCCCTGACTAAATCTAATTTTCTTGTTGGTTTTGTGTTCATAAAAAGGATGTAATAATCCTAAGACAGAAGTATAAATTCTAGTAATTTTGGAGATGGTTGGAGTTTATCTGAAGAGTGAGTGTTTTGGTTGACAGGAAATACCCCCAAAATGCAAAGCCATATTAATTTTTTTTTTTTCCTTTTTGATGAGGGAGGTTAGGGATAGAAAATTCAGGTCTTGCAAGTATTTAGCAAATTATTAGACTAGGGGAATTATCGTGAGAAATACTCAAAGTAGTGATAGTAAATTGTTCTTTAAGCATTTGACAGCAGCACAATGTGGCATGGAAAAAATACACTGTATATTTAGTTACAGAAAAATATCAGAGTGTCTGGATTGCTTTTTTTAATTAAATGTATTCAATAACTTCTTGTGTCCTTCTCTGTAGTAATTGAGAGGTACAGTAAAAAGTACCAGAACAGTGAAAAGAAGCATGCAACATGGACCCCAGGTAATATCTGAGGTTATTAAAGGCTCATTCCTTATTAACCTAAGAGATGTTCTGCTCTTTTAAATGTTGGATTCATTGTTTTTTAAGCAATAAAAAAAATGTACAAATTCTTAACAAGTGATTTGCATATTTTCAGATCAAGGGAAATTTGTTTGCTTTTTTTATCTGTTTACTCAGTTGAAACAAATGATTTGCAGTGAAGTGCAACCTTTAGCTCTCAGTAGCTTTCTTCTTCCTTACTCAACATGAGAAAAACCAGTTTTGAACTGAGAACAAACACTATGTTACCAAAAATACCTCGGTCTGATGTCTTGGTCACAGGTGGATGTATTTTACAACATAAAACTTCCACAACTGTATCTTTACAGCTCATTACTGCAAACCTAATTATAGAATGTTAACTAAAGGGCACATGGGCCACTGGAAGGGCTGAACATTGGCTCTTTAGAGGAAATAGCAGTTGCCATGGAGTGAAATGCCAGTTCCTCAGTTTAAGTAACTAACACATGGAAATAGGATAAAGCATAGCAGGGGCCCTCACCTTTCCTTAGTGGGTGGGAGGAGGAACATTACAACTCTAAATCATCACTCATCTACAGTAAAGCTATTTGTTCTGTACAGATTGGAGAAGACTCCCAAGAGAGTTAAAGCCAAAGGAAAAGACCAAAAAAGGTATATTATATGTTTTTAAGAAGCACTTAGTACACACTAGTTGAGAAGACATAGTGGAACTAGTTAGGGGGGAAGAAAAGTGGTAGAAATATTACAGAACTTTTGGTAAATTATTACTAAATTTTTACAAGTCTGCCTGTCTTTTGTGGGTTTTGCTTTGCTTCTCTAAGATGTTCTAACTTACTGGAACAGGCTTATCTCCTTCCCCTGCTTCTCATACTTATGTAGCATATTAACATAGGAGATACCTAACAGTAGAAGAAAAAAAAAACCTACACTTTTTGATTTGAAAGTTTGTATTTTTTTTTAGCCAAAACTCAGCCTGTTCTTCAGTGAATTGCTGGCCAGTCTGATTTCCTTTATACTTCCAGTATACTTTCAGTTCCCTTGCTTCTGATTTAGTTGACTTCTGCATTTTCTTTAAACCCTTTTATATGTAGTTTAACATAGGTTATTTTCTATTTTCCCCAGTTTTACTTTGTTTGTTTATTTTCAGCTTTCTTCTGCAGAACTGTGAACCAGGTCCTTCAACAGCAGTTGGAGCTGGTATTGGTTGCTGTTACAGGAAGAAAACCTTTTTTTTTATTACACAGCTTCATACATGTATTGTTCTCACAGTGTTTTCTAGTATGCATGGCTGTTCATTTAAGTTCTCTGTAGAAGTCTGTGGCTCAATGTGAAGTAACACTTGGCCTTCTGTATTGATCTGTCTGTTTTATATGATTGCTTATTGTTCTGTTCTTTTTGTCCAAGTCCTTCATGTGTCATTTTTTTCAGTTCAAGGATAAAATAGAAAAGAGAATGTGCAGTAGTCATGGAGATTGGCTCAGCTGGAAGCTTTTTTGCTTTTAAGAGCATTATTGAGAAGCATGGTACTAAGACAGACTGCAAGATTCAACTGAAGATTAGATACTTATTTGCCAAAATCTTTAAACATTAAATCAGGATGTCCCTGCTTTTCTTGCTGTTTCCAAAACTATTTCTTCCTCAACTGTACGGCCTCTTTTGAGCCTGTAGGCAATAATTAAGTGCCCAAGATCCAGTGAAATCATAAATGCCTTGTTACATTAATACTGTTCATTGTTACATTAACATTGTTCCTTGTCACAATAATATTGTGATACTCACAAAGAGGGAATCACTGCTCACAGTGGGAAATTTTTCCCTTTTTGTGCCTGTTTCTCTGCTCTTAAAAGTGCATTTTTGTACACAGTTGTAAAGGCACGGATCAGCTGACCATCAGAATTTGATTGCATTAATAAGTTCCTTCACAAGCAAAAATAATACGATTTTAGTTTTTTAGGGAATCTTGATGATACAGAGGCCTTACAACAGTCATTATGATTCAGGAGGTTTGTAAATAGCTCTTCTGGTAAATACTTTTGTTGTATTTTGAGGACAGCCTTCTTGGGTGACAGCTAATCACTGAGTGAAACAAAGGTAAGGGAGTCAACAGATCTGCACCAAAATTCAAACAGCCCTCCTCTTCTGCCCTTGTTGATTGCAGGATTAGTTTTGAGATCACCACACAGTTACATAGACAAGGACATCTCAGCAGTGCCAGCTGAAAAACCCCAGAGCATTGACTGGGTTCAGCTCAGGTAGACCAGATATATGGATGTATACATTTAAACATGAGTACTGTGAGAAGAGCTATATGGTAAGACTAGATTGTAATTCCATAGCTATTTTGCTTGAAGTTCTAACAACAGACCGTTGTCTCTAATTTTATAAGCTCCAGTGACACCCAGCATTTAACGAAAGATCTTGTATGTCTATTGTCATTTCCACGCTGTTTTGTAGGCATTATCTCTGGAAGCCTGCAGGGGCTCATGCAGAGATGATAATTCTGAATTGTGCTTTCCACTTGTTCTCCTTGAAAATTTCCTCTATTGTGGATGTATTTGCTTTGATGCTGTTGGTCTGTTATTACAGAGCAGCTTGACTTCCTTCAGCTCTGTGCATTGCTTTTGTCACTTAATCCTTTCCTAGGCAAAACACTGAAATGAACTGAAGGTTATTTGTCACAAATACTTTTGATAAAATGCAGTTCTTTTAACAGCTCATACTGTTCTGTTTCCTTAAGTATTAGGCCAGATAACCAAGCTCCTGTCTGCTCTAGAAAGGGTATACCTTCCATCAGTCCACTCTAGTTTTCTTTCTGATACCATTTAGTGCAGCCTAGCGTAAAAAAATGGACATTATGTAAGCTGTCTTGCCTGAGGCTACTTAACCATCAGCTGTGTAGCTACTCCGGCATGGCACCTTACCCAGCGAGTTCTACCCTGCTGAGAAGAGCTAGTCTGTTAAGTACATCCCTGTGTCGTAAGTTTTGTGAGATCATACCAAATATAGCAGGAGCCAAAAGACGGACCCTGGAAACAAGACATCTCACAGAGTTCTCTAGATACTTTAACATCTCTTTCTCCAGAGATCTTTGTTTCTTCTCATCTACCGGTCAAACTGCACTCCTGGAATTGAGGCAGCCTTAGTTCGGGGTGCTGCAATTCAGGTGGCTCTCACCTGGGTATGTGGCATGCTATTTTTGACCTTTGCTCCACTATTTATTTAAGCAGCATAATGAGGTTGAATTGTAGGGAGTAACTTGATAAAGATTATGTTCATGAGTCAAGGGACTAGGTGGCAGTAGGCACTGTGGACTCATTAATGAGTAGTCCAAAAGCCTTCTAGCTGCAGTAACCATGCCTATTGTACTGGAGCTAATTAACTGCTGTCTGCCTTCTTTTGTGTCTGAAGTACCTAGCTGCCATTAATGTGTTCCATAAATTAGTAACATTAATGAGTTTTTATGTTTTCAAGATGATGAAAGATAACAATTGAGATGTTCTTCTAGATTCTTAACATTCTGTCAATATGTAGGTGAAAAGTATTCTGTGAAGCTGAACATCACTTTGGCCAAACCTTTGGTCAGTGTTCAAAGTGAATTTCAGACTGACCCTATAGGTATCATGCTTACATAAATCAGGTACTTAGCACGTCATGGATGCTGAAGCTTAAAGCAAAAGGTACTTTTAATACAAATAGCATGAAATTGCCACCACATACTTGAAGATATAAGTTCTGAAGAGCAACTAAGAAGGGTAAACTTATGTTCTTCCATATGAAAAACACCTTATAGTTATGTATTTTATTTCAGCAGGTGGCAAACCAAAGAAGGCAAACAGCTGCAATCATAAAAGTAATCTGGATGTCTTGAAAAAAATTGAGGTAAGATGTGCATACTCTTTTCCAAATTGCACAGCAGAGATTGCAGAAGGAGAAAGAAACCTTTAGCATGTTTTCTTTGGTAGAAATAGAATAACCCAAGCAGCCTTTTTCTCTTGCTGCTTTAATGGACTGCTGTTGTGCCATGTAGCATAAGAGACAGAATAAGGATAGAACCTGGTTGCGGGGAAACTATTTCCTTTGCTCCTCTTTGAGCACAAGTCACTAGAACATGATGTAGCCTAATTGTGAACAGGAGAGCTACCACGAGAGCTTATTGAAGGAGGAATTGTCATCAGAGCTTTAAAATCTATTGCTGTTTCACCTGTCTGCAGAGTGGGAAACTTAGTAAGTTGAGGGAGGGCAAGAAACATAAAGACAAACCTGAGAGGTGACTACTCACCACGTGGGAATGGGAAGCTTAAAGTTGAAACAGCCTCATGTTTTTTCTGTTGCTGATCCATCAGTTACTTGGTGCAGACACTTTATTCCACACAGTATGTGGTATTGCTTCATCAGGTATGACATGGGCTTCTACTGTCAGTTACTCTAACAGTGGATGGTGAAGGGACTCATCTCAGTTTATTACACAAGACATACTTTTTTAGACTTCCAAGTCCGATCAAGTAAGTCCTTATGAAGTTCCTTGAAGTTCCAAGTTCTTTGCTTGATCAAGTAAGTCCTTCTGAAGTTCTCATGCTTCACATCATGTTGCTTTAACTATTGACAAAACCACATGCACAACAATGTCATGCTAGTTGCCTTGCTGTTAACTTGAGCTTAACATTCTGGTAGTGTGGAGGATATGCTGCTGCCATATGGGATTACCTCATAAAGGAGATTTGTCTTGTGACAGGAGTTGGAAAAGAAGGATGATGAAGAAGAAAAGTCTGAAGATGAGAAAGATGAAACTAAAGACAAAAAAGGTGAAAATGATGAGGAAGATGGTGAAGAAGAAGAAGCAGCAGAGAAGTCAGCAGAATCTGACGAGGAGGAGAATGAAGAGGTACAATGTTAGCTGTCTCTGATTAGTCAGATTGCACTCACTGAGTAGTATGTTGGCTGGCAGCCAAGAAATATCCTCAGCTTCTCTAGTGCTGAGGGAGAGTTGTAGGGAGACACATTGTTAATTTTCTTCATTATACCACATTGTGCTATAGTTCACTTAAGTGGGCAGTTTACACTTTTTACACCCAAACATTTCTGAAAAAAAGTCTTGCAAGCAGGAACATCTCCTGCCACAATCAATACCTAAAATTACTCTGAAAATAACTAAAATAGTGACATCTCTTCTTTCAGATACAGGAACCTCATTCCTTTTTCTTTCCCAGTAACAACGACCTCCTGTTTCACAACATGAGTGCTGAAGTGCAGTTTTAAGCATGTTTTTTTTTTTTCATAAATCTGTCTCCTCCGCTGATGCAGTGACATTACTTTTTTCCCTTTCGTTTAGGAAAATGATTACATTTCGTCGTACTTTGATGATGGAGATGACTTTGGTGCTAGCAGTGATGACAACATGGATGAAGCAACATACTAGCCACTTTTGCTACTCATGCCTTACACTACTTGAAATAAGAGTTCTGGAGGTAGACTGAATATCTAAAAAAGTAAGTCTTTAGTATGGATGGATTTAAGTGTGCCCTCCACAGAGAGGCTGGACAATCACTTTTAACTGCACTATGCTGTAAAACAGGATGTGGGATCCTTTGTTCTGTTCTTTTGCCAAGTGTTTTGTAGATATACACATTAAGGTTCTTTGGAGTGCCCACTGATGGAGTAAGCTGCAAGACAATGCATTGCCTCTGCAGTGAAAAAGAATGTATGTTTTAACAGAAATTGTGCCTAAGCACTTGCACTAGTTGACTTTAGCAGTCAGATCTTGGAAATCACAGTGACAATTTTTGTGACTGTGGCTGAAGAGACATGGCCTTTACTGACACGAGCTGCTCATGTTTGGTAGCTCCCCTCCCTGAAGGGATTTATCTAACATCTAAATTCAGGTGAATGAAAATAATCAACAACTAAGCACTTTAATATAAACTGACTTGAAAGGACTTTAGATATACAACAGCAAATAATTTTTGAACAGCTGCCATTCTAATTAAAAAAAAAAATCATTACTTGCAGCACATTGATAAAAAGGGCCTCTTAACATTTAACAATATGTTATGTCACTGTTATGAATCAGCATGAATAACAAAGGGAATTTCATTAGAAAGAATGCATGGCGGAATTAAGACTGAGAAGTGATGGGATCCTAGTTTTCACCAGTGGCACACAGATCAGACAAGAATTTCAGTCCTTCAACTCTGTTTCTCTGTTTTAAGGTGATGCTAATGGTTGGACTTGATGATCTTGAAAGTCTCTTCCAAGCAAAACGATTCTGTGATTCTCAAGGTCTTATTGTACCCTTGATGGTACAAAATATTGTTATATTGCTGTCGTTATTGGTTTCATTTTCTTTTTTTCCACTTTAAGACATTCTGTTCCTGATAACTAGTGATATTATCAATATTAATGAAAGAACACTGACAACAAAGCCAATTATTTTATCAGCAAAGGAAAGTACAGAAGCTTTCCTTGCAAGTTTGGCATTCTGTCAAGCAGCACTTACCTCACTGGTGGCTGGAGAACAGTACTCCGTTATCCTCTGGACCTCTGTATGCAAGAAGAACTTGTTCTGAAGGTGTAGCTTTCAAGCATTCTGATCAAATACATAGCAGATATACAAGAAATCAAGCTAAAATGCCATGCCAGTCACACACCTCTGAAGTATACTCATTTTATTTTGAAGTGTTCATACCTATACAGATAATGTTTAGTAAATATTATCTTGCACTGCAAAGGAAATGTATCCTGCATGTTGATTTTATCACACAAACCCACAGTTGTTTTGTGAATAGGCGTGCCTGTTTCTTGCAGTGACAGGAGAGAGACAACTGCTGAATACTCTATTTTCTTGCCTCATGTAACTAGTATGACTTCTACTAGCTGTTTCTCCCCTCTACAAACTGAACAGGGGGACCCCTTGCCTCTCAGAAGGAATGCAAACAGACAACTTTTTCCAGAGAGGAACTAGAGGATTATACTGGAAAAGCCTAAAACTGCTCAAGTTACACTTTGGTCATAAGCTGTGGATTGCCTCAACAGACACAGGAGCTAGTTTTGTCTGAGAGAGTAATTATTGAGGGCTTTCTTCATTCCTCATACTGCTGACAGGAGAGAACTGCCTCCCTGCTGTACTCTGTTACTCTGGCAGAAATCAGGAATCAAACCTGTACAAGGTGAGCTGTGGTCACCTCTATCCTCCAGTGGGAATCATCTTCAAATGGACTTTTTGGGGACTAGTTTAACAAGGGCAAGTAAAGCCAACGCTTTTGAGCACACCAAGTTCTGCAATGGTGTCCTGGATAGCCCAAATTTCCTCTCCCTCTGCGGTTTAAATGGGAGAGGAAAGGCACAAAAAAACCCTTCACACCTGCAGGGCAGGGCGGGGAGCAAAGGGCCCTTCCGGCACGAGGGGTACCCCGTGCAGATGCCCACACTGGAATCCGGCTGGGGATTGGTTGTGGTCTTCACACCTAGGAAGTGGTTTAAATCGTCTCTTTGTCTAGCAAAGGTATAAATATTGGGGTACTTCCTGCCTTGGGGTTCCCACCTTAGAGTTCTCCCCTGCCTGGATAGTTCCTGCAAAGAGTCCCCTGGCACTCAGAAGGACAAGTTCTTGAGGGATAAGACCATGCCTGCTTTGAGTGGCTCCCCACCAAAAGCACTCTTTGTGCAAGCTCAATAAGCCTAAGGAGCCTGAGATGTCCTTTGAAAGAGAAAGAGCTGACAAGCATCATAGAATCATAGAATGGTTTA
>WAAF01009877.1:0-11657 GCA_013400475.1 Tricholaema leucomelas | reverse complement strand
TTGGTTACATATATTTGCGTTAAGGATTACACAAGGGTTACACACTACTTGCTAGGATATGATTAATTACATATTTCTTATCTCCTAACAAGGCACACAATAACTTTGCCTAACAAAATATATATTTATCTAGTCCTTCAAAGAGTATATCCCTAAGGATATACTCTCCCTAAGGAGACAGCCATGGCATCTAGGTAAGAGAGACAGGTACCAAGCTGTACCAAGCTGTGAGGGCCATAAAGCAATAAGACTTGAGGCCTCTTGTTTTACACACACCACATTCCTTTTGGAGGCACTTTGACCCTACACTTTCACCCAGCTCAGTGTCCTGCTCTCAAGCCCATGGCTTATGCTTCAGTGTACCATAGTCAGACATTTCTGTAGAATCACTACATTTAACATTGCTATACCAAACATTTCCTCCTTTTTATTGTATGAATAATATCTTAGTAGTGGAACATTCTATCATTTTTTGAATACATTGCAATAAGCATGGCAAAAATAGAAGCAATAAAATAAGAATGGCAAAAGCATATTCTAATGTTTTTACAAAGCTCTTAATCCATCCTGTTAAACCCCATTCTCCAAATAGCTTATCAAGCGAATCCCATCCATCTGATTCTTTCAATTTAGAAATTCCTGCTTTGATTTTCTGAATGCTTGCATGGATTGACTCTGAGTTATCAGAGAGATTCATACAGCACATTCCTTCAAAATCTTCACAACCCTGACCTCAAGCAAGCAGTAAAAAAATCTACAGCAGCTCTATTTTGTAATGTTGCGTGTTGCATACTATCACTATCTAATGAAAGTGCTGCACTGGTTGCATTCCCTTGTTTTGCAAGCCAGCATCCCAACTGATCTAAGGTTTCAAGTGCTTTAGCAGTATCAATCCATGGTGAAAGGATAGAGGCTGTAAAATGTTGTCCTTTGCTCCAAAAATTGAGATTATCATCACATTCAGAGCTAAATGCATGTAAACTACACTGTGATAATTTATGTAGCAAGTATTTCTTACGGAATTGGAGAATAATACTATCATTAGGTGTTAGGACAGATAATGGTCCAAGACTACACTCCCTTTATATGCAAAGGAATGGAGGGCCAAGCTCTACCTCCACAAATAAGAGATGCTCCAGAGGGTAACTGCATAAGTGCATTTGAGGACTTAAGAGATATTTGGCAACGTATAATTACACCACAAGAAGGTGTTCTTAAACGTGGGATGATGTGGTGAGACTACTACACCCTACAAGGGTGGAAGGGACCACAAGGATCATCTAGTTCCAATGCCCCTACCATGAGCAGGGACACCCTACCCTAGAGCAGGATGCCCAGAGCCTCATCCAGCCTGGCCTTAAACACCTCCAGGGTGTTTACCACTTCCCTGGGCAACCCATTCCAGGCTCTCATCACTCTCATGCTCAACAGCTTCCTCCTCACATCCAGCCTGAACCTTCCCACCTCCAGCTTTGCTCCATTCCCCCTAGTCCTACATGACATCCTACATGACATCCGGAAAAGTCCCTCCCCAGGTTTTTTGGAGGTCCCCTTCAGATATTGGAAGGACACAATAAGGTCACCTCAGAAAGTCCTCTTCTTCAGACTGAACAGCCTCAACTCTTTCAGTCTGTCCTCATAGCAGAGCTGCTCCAGCCCTCTGAGCATCCTCGTGGCCCTTCTCTGGACATGCTCGATGTCCAGAACTGGATGCAACACTCCAGGTGGGGTCTCAGCAGAGTGGAGTAGAGAGGGAGAATCTCCTCCATCAACCTGCTGGCCACACTTCTCCTGATGCAGCCCAGGATCTGGTTGGCCTTCTGGGCTGCAAGTGCACACTGTTGGCTCATATTGAGCTTATTGTCCAGTAGCACCCCCAAGTCCCTCTCCTCAGGGCTGCTCTCCAGCCAGTCACTGCCCATCCTGTATTTGTGCTTGAGATTGCCTCAACCCATCTGCAGGACCTTGCACTTGGTCTTGTTGAACCTCATGAGGTTGGCTTGTGCCCAGCTCTGCAGCCTGTCCAGGTCCCTCTGGATGGATCCCTTCCCTCCAGCCTGTCTGCTGCACCACACAGCTTGGTGTCGTCAGCAAACTTGCTGAGGCTGCACTCAATGCCTCTGTCCATGGCACTGACAAGTAAATGGAAAGTTGACAGTAAATAATCATATGGTGTCGCATGTAGATTGTCTCGCCTAAGAATCCAGTATTGCAGCCATAAATTGTCACTGCCTTCTTGTCTGAGAGATTTAGTACCAAAACTGAGTTCAGCCATCAGATGTAGAAAGGAAAAAAGACAATTTTGGAGAGGAGAAGGGCCCTACCTTAAGACTCCTCCCATTGCCAGCAACTGAAATTATCTCACTTTCCTAGATGAAAATTCCTTAAACCATGGGAGGCCTGGAAATGACATGTGTTAAATACCTACGAAGAACTGAACAGTTGTCATGATTTTCCTGGGACACAGACAGTCCAAATACTGCAGAGAATCTTGCTGCCAATCCATTAAGAGCACTTAATGCCCCAGCAAGACAAATGGAAAGAATGGCACACATCCAGAGACAGAACTGGATTCATGTTTCCACAGAACAAAGACTACATTTTCCTGCTGTATGCCATGCTACCTGCAGGAACAAACATCAAACCGTAGACTTCACCACTTCCCTATTGCCAGCAAAGGGACAAGGAGGTCCTAAGTGCTTCTTGCTGTGCCAGAGAGGCTTATTGATGGCACAAGATGTTAACACCTCCCACCAAGGCTTTAATCACATTGTGACCCTTCTGCTTTTGCTCTTTGCAAACAGGAAAAAAAAATCTTTTTACAGCAAAACTCTTTGTCCTTCATGCAGATACATTTCAGAAGAAACCATGCACAGGACGTACTCACTGACTAAAGGGAGGCATGATCATATCATAGTATCATAGTATCATAGTATTATCAGGGTTGGAAGAGACCTCACAGATCATCAAGTCCAACCCTTCACCACAGAGCTCAAGGCTAGACCATGGCACCAAGTGCCACGTCCAATCCTGCCTTCAACAGCTCCAGGGATGGCGACTCCACCACCTCCCTGGGCAGCCCATTCCAGTGTCCNACACAGTACTCAAGGTGTGGTCTAACCAGTGCAGAGTACAGGGGCAGAATGACCTCCCTGCTCCTGCTGGCCACACCATTCCTGATGCAGGCCAGGATGCCATTGGCTCTCTTGGCCACCTGGGCACACTTCTGGCTCATGTTCAGGTGGGTATCAATCAGCACCCCCAGATCCCTCTCTGTCTGGCTGCTCTCCAGCCACTCTGACCCCAGCCTGTATCTCTGCATGGGGTTGTTGTGGCCAAAGTGCAGCACCCTGCACTTGGAGCCATTGAATGCCATCCCCTTGGACTCTGCCCATGTGCCCAGGTGGTCAAGGTCCCGCTGCAGAGCCCTTCTGCCCTCCAACCCAGCCACATCAGCCCCCAGCTTGGTGTCATCTGCAAACTTGCTGATGACTGACTCAATGCCCACATCCAGGTCATCTATGAAGATGTTAAAGATAATGATAATAATGCCAGCAAAGAATTAAACACTCAAAATAGGAAATTCATTGTACTGCTGTCAGACTTGGCATACTGAACAGCAGATGAGCTTAATAGCACACTTTCTAAGGTGTGGCAGAGATGAAATACCAAATATCTGCTTGTTAACAAAACAGTGGCCTAGTCTTGTGCAATGAGGCAAGCTGAGGTTCCTCGAAGTAGAAACATATGACCATGCCATTAAGCAGTGTGCCACAATCTCTACACAGCAGCCAAGCCAATTCAATGGTATAGCTAACCTTAACTCTTCCAGCATTTCAGTTTTCCATCTGAGACCTGCCTATACTTCTCATGCAGATTTCATACTCAGTGTGGAGGTTAGGAGTCTTGATTAATAACAACTGAATTTCTGCTTTATGTGATGCCTGCCAAAGACAAGCTGGGCCAGAGACACTTCCCCCTTTGCCTCTGAGAATTGAGTAAACGACAGCTACTGAAGCTGCTCATGCTCTGCCTCAAGCACTGCCTGAATTTAAACCTAGATTCTGTCTCGAAGCCAAGCCATTTGGACAGAAGAGCATGTTTACCCCTTTTGCTGCTTGAAGCCCAGCACTGTGGGGCTAGCCTTGACCTCTTGCTACTTTCCAGCAACTCCCTAAAGCACTCGTAAAAATTGCAGGAAGCCAAACTACAAAACATTGTCTCACCAGCAGCCAACACAGACAGGCAGCGTTAAATACAAGGCAGCTACCAGGGCTCTCTCAGACCTGTGCTCTACTACAGTGGTGGAAATAATTAATTATGTAAATATGTCATTATGGATCATTATCTGAAGCAAGTAATGATCTTTCACTGCTGAGGTGCACACAAAGCAGAAACAATGGCATCTGTGTATAGAAGGCAGTGTTCCACTCAAGCACACTGGGTGCAAGATGGCTACTCTAGCACAGCAGGCTGATAGTATTAGCACGGTAAAGAGGTACAGGCTGTCCATAGCCTTATCACTGGGGCACTGGCAGCAGAGTCTGATCCATCACATTTGCCCAGGTACTGAAGACCTCTTGACAGTCTTGCCTGTGCTGGCCAAGTGTGCCGCAGAATCACAGAATGCCAGGGGCTGGAAGGGACCTCCAAAGCTCAGCCAGTCCAACCCCCATGCCAAAGCAGGATCACCTAGACCAGATCACACAGGAATGCATCCTGGCAGGTTTTGAATGTCTCCAGAGAGGGTGACTCCACAACGCCCCTAGGCAGCCTGTTCCAGTCTTGTGTCACCCTCACAGGGAAAACATTCCTCCTCATGTTTACGTGAAACTTACTGTGCCTCAGCTTCCACCATTGCCCCTCGTCCTGCCATTGGGCATCACCTCCAGGATCCAGCCTCCAGGCACTCACTCTTTGCATATTGATGAACATTGATGAGCTCACCTCTCAGCCTCCTTTTCTCCAAGCTGAAGAACCCCACTCCCTCGGTCTCTCTTTCCATTCCCTTCATCATCTTTGGGGCTCTGCACTGGACTCTCTCAAGCAGCATCCTGTCCTTCTTGAACTCGGAGGCTCAGAACTGAACACAATATTCCAGATGTGGCCTCATCAGGGGGAGGAGAACCTCTCCCAATTACTAACCACAGCCCTTCTAATACATCCCAGCACGTCTCCTCAGAGACAGCTGTGGCAGGGCCCAGAACTACTATGAGGCAACAGTGTTCAGATCAAGACCAGAATAGATCAGAAAGGAAGATGCATGCACAGAATCTGGGATAGAAGGAAGCCAGAATGTGTAACAGTTAGCATTCTTTACATTATTTCAATCCATTTTCAGTATCAAACACAGAACTTCAATGTTGGGTATGAGCTGGTAGAGAACTGGTGGTCCAGTTAGTTCAAAATGTTATGCCCAAATGTCAAATTAATTTTCAAATCAAAATGCTGCACATTTTTTAATGAAAACATATATTTGGTTTCTACCCTTTCCCTGAGTGACTGATGTGCCCAGCTGCCATGCTGGGATAAGGGCTTACGTATCTCAGTTTCAGAGACTGGATTTAAAACTTGCAGTTAGCACATGCTGGAACATCTCTGTGGTATCTGCCATCGTTTCTTTTAAGTTCTGCCGTATCTCCTTGTGATGGTTTGGGTGTTACCCACCCCTCCACACTTTGGAAATCACCCAGACTAGACTCAGCAGCTCTGGAAATTGAATGAAGCTTTATATTTACAGCTTAGCACAAGATACAAGCAGATAGTTATGGTATAAAAGAAATATATATAAGTTTGAAAGTAATACAGAAACACAACAGCCCTCCCAGAAACCTGAGTCCCCAGGAGGGGCTCCCAATCACCCTTCCACTTTCCTCCCACCCCTCTACCTTACCCAAGACTTTGCCTCATGCTCAAGGTAGTTTGGAGGGTTGGCCAGGGGGGTTAGGAAGCAGATGGATTAGTTACACAGTTGGCAGGTTAGGTTAGAGAGAGAAGTTCAGCCCAAAACCCAGAGAGAGACTCAGAGAGCAACTCCCTTATCTATGTTTGTGTTCTTGTTCTTATACACCTCAGCAAGCCTATGAGTGAAGTAGGCATCACCATTGTTTCCTTTTCACAGCCTGTAATCTAATTCTCCTCACCAAAACATTCCAGCTAGGCTCAAACTAGCACCCTCCTACATTTCCTGAAGCCCTAAACGAGAGAGTGCATTCATCACACTTTCTGAAAGGTCAAGACAAGTAGTCCAAAACAGCAAACACAATCAGCCTGTCTTTTCTATAGGCTTCACCTACAGCCACATTAACTAACTGATGAAGACTCCCTGACTTGTTTCTCTGACATCTGGCAGCCACATTAAGGGAGTGACTATGTGGTTGTGGGTACAGGAGCTAGAACACACCCTTTTAAAACTTTCATTCCACATAGTCTGTTCCTACTCAACTAACATGTTCATTTATCACTATCCTATGTGAGAGTGAGTAAACATAATTGGGGAGATCTCTGACACATAAAACTTCTTGGATTTAATTTATGCTTGCAAACAACAACTTGTGTAGGTACACATACAAGACAAAATCTCTGCTTTCTTCTCTATGTTTCTGATTTTACTGGAGATGATGAAGAAATGAATATAATTTCAGGATAAATAAATAATGGAGGAAATGACCCAGCCCTTTTTCCCACCCTGTTCTTTCAGTAGCTGTTTCTCATTTCCAGCCAACAATTCACAATTCTTAGAGTCTTCCATATCATCAAGTCCATCTCTTTGTCAGGATAAAGTAATGTCTGTCTTTTGCAGAATGCTCCAACAAACAAAAAACAACTAACCAATCAACCAAAAATACCCCATCAACACAAACAAACAAAAGAACCCTGAACCAAAACAAAACCAAAGCAATCAAGCGAACACCACAAACCAGTTCCTTTCTACAGCTTTTCCTGGCTTTTCTGATTCCATGTGTAACCTGAGATTATGCCCTGGGGAGAGAAACCTACCAGAAAGCCCGGCAGAGGGAACTTGGGAGGCTGGATGGGTGGGCAGAGGCTAACAGGATGAGATTTAAGAAAGCCAAGTGCAGGATCCTACACTTTGGCCACAACAACCCCATGCAGCACTACAGGCTGGGGACAGAGTGGCTGGAGAGCAGGCAGGAAGAAAGGGACCTGGGTGGACTGGTAGATAGTAGCTGAAGATGAGCCAGCAGTGTGCCCAGGTAGCCAAGACAGCCAATGGCATCCTGGCCTGGATCAGGAACAGTGTGGCCAGCAGGACAAGGGAGGTTATTCTGCCCCTGTACTTGGCACTGCTCAGACCACATCTTGAGTGCTGTGTCCAGTTATGGGCCCCTCGGTTCAAGAGAGATGTTGAGATATTGGAACCTGTCCAAAGAAGGGCAACAAAGCTGGTGAGGGGCCTGGAACACAGCCCTGTGAGGAGAGGCTGAGGGAGCTGGGAGTGTTTAGCCTGCAGAAGAGAAGGCTCAGGGCAGACCTCATTGCTGTCTACAGCCACCTGAAGGGAGGTTGTAGCCAGGTGGGGGTTGATCTCTTCTGCCAAGCAACAAGCAACAGAACAAGAGGACAGGACACAGTCTCAAGTTGTGCCAGGGGAGGTTCTAGGCTGGATGTTAGGAGGAAGTTCTTCACAGACGTAGTCATTGGCATTGAAATGGGCTGCCCAGGGAGGTGGTGGAGTCACCACGCCTAGAGGTGTTGAAGAAAAGCCTGGATGAGGCACTTAGTACCATGGTCTGGTTGATTGGACAAGGCTGGGTGCTAGATTGGACTGGATGATCTTGGAGGTCTCTTCCAACCTGGTTGCTTCTAAGATTCTATGAAACTGAGCTCCTGTGTCTTCACAAGCTGGGCGCATGCCCAAAATGGGACTTCCTGTTGCTAGCCTTAAAGTTAACCCATGATACCACTAGAAAAGCTGCAATTCAGAGCTCTGGCTGGAGTCAAACAACGTTTCTCCAACCATCCTTGTTGACTGCCTCTGCAGTGCCAGCTGCTTGCCCTATCACCCTGGAAACAATCCCTTTCCAAGAGACTTTGTTACCCAGTACTCTGACTCAGAATCACAGAATCATAGAACCTCAGATCTTGGAACTGACCTGGAGATCATCCAATCCAACCTCCCTGCCAAAGCAGGATCCCCTAGAGTAGTTCACACAGAAACTCATCCAGGTGGGTTTGGAAACACTCCAGAGAAGGAGACTCCACAATCTCTCTGGGCAGCCTGCTCCGGGGCTCTGTCACTCTTGCTGTAAAGACGTTTCTCCTCATCTTGAGGTGAAACCTTCTATGTTCAAGATTGTAGCTCTTTGTCTTATTGCTGCTGACCACCAAAAAGAGATTGTCCCCATCCACTTGACACCCACCCCTCAGCAAAGTCCAGACAGCTGACTGTTTCAGGTACATCCCATCCACTGGATGTTTCATTCAAGCTCAGGCTGCATGGATCCTACTTATAAGTACGTGAATTACAGTCCCAGCTCACCTTGCGTTTATAACAGAGGGCATCTCAAGATTTCTTAAATGCTTCCACAGCACTTTGCCCAGGAGCAAGGAAAATGCAGCCCCCATCTACCTCTGGGGACATGTCAATGGTCTAGCAGAAGACCACTGCAGCATAGTTCACACTACCTCTTTACAAGATGCATTATGCCATCAGAACAATTCATCCTTATCTGTGTTTTCCTCATGAATTATTTAGGATAGAACAGAATAGAATCAACCAGGTTGGAAGAGACCTCCAAGATCATCCAGTCCAACTCAGCACCCAGCCCTATCCAATCAACCAGACCATGGCACTAAGTGCCTCATCCAGGCTTTGCTTCAACACCTCCAGGGACGGTGACTCCACCACCTCCCTGGGCAGCCCATTCTAATGCCAATCACTCTCTCTGCCAACAACTTCTTCCTAACATCCAGACTAGACTTCCCCCGGCACAACTTGAGGCTGTGTCTCCTTGTCCTGTTGTCTGGCAGAAGAGACCAACCCCCACCTGGCTACAACCTCCCTTCATGTAGTTGTAGACAGCAATGAGGTCCGCCCTGAGCCTCCTCTTCTCCAGGCTAAACAACCCCAGCTCCCTCAGCCTCTCCTCATAGGGTTGGTGTTCCAGGCCCCTCACCAGCCTTGTTGCCCTTCTCTGGACACCTTCCAGCACCTCAACATCTCTCTTGAATTGAGGAGCCCAGAACTGGACACAGTACTCAAGGTATTGCCTGACCAGTGTTGAGTACAGGGGAAGAAATAACCTCCCTCCTCCTACTGGCCACACATAACGGCTGGGTCAGAAGCCTGGCTCATTGCAGACATAGTGGAGCTCACAGACAGCTCCTCTCAGCTCTGCGATGAGACTTTGAAGCTTTCTCAAAGACATGTCCTTAAGGCAGCGTAACCTACGCACAGGTAAGCACTGCACAGAGGACATCTCTTATACTAAGCAAGACTTTCTCATTCAGCCTACAGGTGTTTTCTATTGCTCCTTGGATGTGATGTAAGTCAACATAGAGGTGTTCTTTGTCACTAGAAACCCCTCCTCTGAAGATCTCTTACATTTCTTTCTGAGATGGTTTGGGTATTACACTTTGGAAATCACCCAGACTAGACTCAGTGGCTCTGGAAATTGAATGAAGCCTATATTTACAGCTTGGCACAATATACAAGTAGACATTTGGAATATATACAGCTATAGACAGAAATATACAAGTTGAAAAGGTAATACAGAAACACAACAGCCCTCCCAGAGACCAGAGTCCCCAGGAGGGGCTCCCAACTACCCTTCCACCTTCTTTCCACCCCTCTACCTTATCCCAGACTTTGCCTTACGCTCAAGTTGAGTTTGGAGAATTGGCCAGGGGGATTAGGAAGCAGAGGGATTAGTTAAACAGCAAGTTAGGGAGAGAAGTGCATACAGCCAGAGCCAAAGAGCAACTCTGTTATCTGTATTTGTGTTCTTGTTTTTATACACCTCAGCAAACCTATGAGTGCAGTAGGCATCACCACTGTTTCCTTTTCACAGCCTATAACCTAATTCTTCTCACCAAAATATCCCAGCTAGCTTCAAACTAGTATACTTTCCAAGTTATCTGAGCTCCTGGACCTCTATTAATCAATCTAAATTATTCAAAAGAGACAATTCTGACCCAGTCTTGAGGGTGAGACCGCAAAATTGTCTTCTTTCTGTCTTCTTTCTCCACTTCTCCATCAGAGATACTGTATGGTAAATTAATCTCACTTCTGTGGTAAAGTTTTGTCTTCTACATTTCTTTCAAATCTCATTCTGAACCATCACAATTATTATTTCTTCCTCACGCCAAATTGCATTATTCTAAGAACCATCTTAATTAGAGGAGAGTGATTCCCAGTGGTTAAACCCCTCAGATAAGTGAAATCTTCCCTTTTTTTATGAATCCCCTGTGAGTACTGAAACTCTAAATATAAGAAGTAGAGTAGAGTTATCCCATTTCACTCATCAACACAAATAAAGCCTTGGAAGACATGCAGAAGGTACTTGGACCGTGCCTCTCATAAACACACCAGATTATGACACTTTACAAACTAACCAGAAGGCACTCTCGTTTAAACAATGTGAGTGTTTCATAGATGGTGGGGAAAACATAAGTTTTTCTCCCCTCTTCTTCACTCTCTCTGTCAACTTTGTAGTGCTTTTCTGTGTGGGAAGTGTGTTCAAGCAGGGTCAGAGCCTGAGGGGCAATGCGCAGCGTTAGACAGTTCAACGTGCCACAGTAATTAGCTGGCTCATGGAGCTGGTCACAGATCATCTGAACACAGCAGTTCTCAGCAGAGCATTACGAGTTGCCCACAGTGTGCTGAAAGCTGGAGCCTTACCTTGTCTCGAATCCCTTGTCTCATAACTTCTCTCTCAGCCTCCATTTTGGCGTATTTGGCTTTTCTCTCTTCCTCTGCTTGCCGAAGTGCTTCCTGTCGTTCTTCTTCTTTCTTGGCAGCATCTGGGTCTTTCTCCTCATCCCCACCCAGCATCTTCCCCATGTCTTTGGTAGCCCCTAGAGAAGGCACAAGAGAAAGTCAGCCCTGTAAGACAGTGGGAAAAGCACTATGATGTCAGCTCTCTCTCTTCCCTGGATGTTAGGAGGAAGTTCTTCACAGTGAGGGTGGTAAGACACTGGAACAGGTTGCCCAGGGAGGTTGTGGATGCTTCCTCCCTGGAGGTGTTTAAGGCCAGGCTGGATGGGGCTTTGAGCAACCTGCTCTAGTGGGAGGTGTCCCTGCCTATGGCAGGAGGCTGGAGCTGGATGATCCTTGAGGTCCCTTCCAACCTAAACCATTCTATGATTCTACAATTCTATGATTCCCACACTCAGGACTTCCTTCACTCCCTCTGCATCTGGAAAAGTTTCTCCTTCCACTGAGGAGGAAACCCACTGCCCTCAGGAGCAGCTTGTAGGCATTTTGGGGCAGATTGACCCAGATCATCTGGTGATTTCTTCTCTGGGATGCAAAAAAAGGACTAACTGAAATTGCAAGCAAGATAGAATTTCACTGCAAGCAGAAAGGCAATGCAGAATAGTTGGGTTCCTTACTGCAAGAACCTCGCTGAGCAGCCCTGCTCTGTATACAGCATATTATGGTATCACAGCATATTAGGGGTTGGAAGGGACCC
>WAAF01009869.1:0-28554 GCA_013400475.1 Tricholaema leucomelas | reverse complement strand
GTGCCTGGAGGTGTTCAAGCAAAGCCTGGCTGGGGCACTTAGTGCCATTGTCTAGTTGACTGGATAGGGCTGGTTGCTAGGTTGGGCTGGATGAGCTTGGAGGTCTTTTCCAACCTGGTTGATTCTATGATCCTATTTTCAGTTTATGCTGCAGAGTGAATATAGGAACAGGTTTTTGGAATGGTTTGATAAAGTTATCAACATCCCTTAGGCATTTATTAATAGTAATTGGAGCCAATCACAGTGTCACATTTGGAACTTCTTGTATCAAGCAGATTTTGAGAGAATTGTCATTTAATGGGAAATGTAGTATGTAAATATTCAAGAAATGACATCTGCTAAGAGGAGGGGTACAGGAAAACAGTGAACCTAATGAACAGCTTTCACCAAAAGTCTGGTCTCTTCCTTCCCTTCCCCCTCACTTTGCAAGGAAAAAAGGAGTAGGAAGGAGGGAAGAGCCTATTCTTCTTTGTATGAAAGTGACTCACTGAAACAGCTTTATTTGGCTTCTTTTTCATGTAGCATCAGGGAGTTCAAGGCAATTTTTTCCCAGGTTATTCACTTTTCATGCAGTGTCACATGCACATTGTGATTTTTTTTTTTTTTTTTTCAATGTGCCTCTGGTTTTGATGCTGAACTTGATTCAAAGGTTTTTGATTTTTGGGAGGTGGGGAAGGAACACAGTTCCTTTGGAAATCAGTGCTCTGCTCTCGGCTGGATGCTCCCTGTCTCAGTCAGGTGATCAAGCTGCTCCCTGCATCGGTGCTGCACGCTCCTCCAGCTAACATTGTGAGGGCCTTGTGGTACAGGTCCTGAATGAGTCCTTCAGGTCTCTTGCAATCACATGAACCATAGGAGGAGTAAGAGCGCCTCTAAGGATTCATGATTGGACGTTGTGGTTGTTTCCTTACAAACTCCACTCCTCCATTTATGCTCTTTAGGCCTCCTGTTGCCACTTGGGAAGCAGATTATCCAACATCTCTCCATTTTCCAGCCCAATCAGAGATTCCTCTTGAATCAGCAGTGCTTATTATCTCCAACTGTACATAATTACAGTAGAGAGGTTGCACCACCATGACTGGATAGTGTCAGCATTTTGATGACAGTTCCATACTTTCAGTATCCTGAAAAGTGGATATAAAAACTCACTTCAGCTTTATAGTCTATCCAGTGGTGAGAGATAAAGTGTGTGCAATCAGCCTTTGAGCAGTTAGAGAAACCCAGAACAAAAAACCTCCTCTTTGGGATGTCAGTTGTATAAATGCCTTGTTTAACTTCAGCTGTGCTTGGCTGTCAGGCTGGGTGGTGTGTGGCAGTCTGCAGAACTGGAGCACAAAGCCATCAACATTTCTCTGCTGTTTGAAAAGCTTGTTACTAACTGGGGATCAATTGCATTTTTGGAGCTAGTGAATAGCTGTGTAAAGATCAATACTGCACAAACACAGAAGGGTCTGCAGGTTGGTGCAAAAAAGGGAGGGGAAAAAATAGCTGTGGGTTCTGGTCTTAAAAATGTAGTAAGTGTGGCAAAATGTTTCCTGAGGGTGAGGTATGGTTCCTGCAGAGCTATTCAACTCCAGGAGACATTTGAGTATATGTATTTAACAATCCAGTGATCCAGTTGTATTAAAACTTTGAGATATATTTAATCAGTTCTGAAAATGGCACTTGAGATGTGAGTCTGGTTTACAAAGGTCAGCTTTTGCAGTTGGTTTTCATTCCATTCGTAGTGGTGTTTTTAACCCTTTTCCTCACTGCATGGTCTGCCCTCTTCCTCCTGTTGCCTCCAGCCCTATTTGCAAAAAGGTGAATTAAAGACAGGAGGTGGAGTAACCTGGGTTCCTGAAGTCTCTACAGTATGAATCATCCTGATGCTTTTTACAACATTCAATATGGTCTTTTTCAAACAGGGGAAGAGGGTGACACTTGGTCTCTGAAGAACTTAGATAAGAGTTAGAATCATAGAATCAGTCAGGGTTGGAAGGGACCACAAGGATCATCTAGTTCCAACCTCCCTGCCTCCTGCTCCACTGGTTATCATGTTGATGCCAACAGAGTGACCAGTGATGGTTGCAATCCTCTGCCTGAGGTTTTTCATACTTCACAGAATCACAGAATGCCAGGGGCTGGAAGGGACCTCAAAAGCTCATCCAGTCCAACCCCCTTGCAGAGCAGGATCACCTGGAGCAGATCACACAGGAACACATCCAGACAGGTTTTGAATATCTCCAGAAAGGGAGACTCCACAACTCCCCTGGGCAGCCTGTTCCAGTGTTCTGCCACCCTTACAGTGTAAAAATTCCTCCTCATGTTTAAATGAAACTTCCTGTGCCTCAGCTTCCACCCATTGCCCCTTGTCTTGTCAGTGGGCATCACCCAGCAGAGCCTGGCTCCAGCCTCCTGGCACTCACCCTTTGTATATTTATAAACATGACTGAGGTCACCTCTCAGTCTCCTCCTCTCCAAGCTAAAGAGCCCCAGCTCTGTCAGCCTTTCCTCATGAGAGAGATGTTCCGCTCCCTTAATCACCTTTGTGGCTCTGTGCTGGACTCTCTTAAGCAGTTCTGTGTCCTTCTTGAATTGGCTGCCCCAGAACTGGACACAGTACTCCAGATGTGGCCTTACCAGGGCAGAGTAGAGGTTTCTAATTATAGTAAACAGTGCTGTAAACTCTAGAGGTGATAATGAAGCTCAGGACCCATGTGTCAACAGAGCTTTGAAGGCGTAACGCATTCCTGTTCTGCACCACTGTTCCTGATTTATATGTTTGTGGGGACCTAGTCTCTTGCAGTCATCTCTTGCTTCTTTTCACTGAGCTGAGAGGTAAAACAGGCAGAGCATTGGAGGTTTGAATTTTATCCAGTTAATTGTTATTATCCATTTGTGTTCTCTCTGGGAAATGCATGAAGAGAGAGAAGGTGCTTATACGAGCCCTCACAAAAGCTTATTGCCCAGAAAGTGATGATAGGTCTTCAGTATTCTGAAGTCTCCTGTCAAACTCTTATTTGCTTCTAAGCTTGGACTGTGAGAAATGAGCCTTATTTATATTGCACAAGTTCAACATTCACAAAATCAGAGTGTGGAAAGTGTGGAGATGCACAAAGTAAGGGAAGGACCATACTGAAAATGAGTTAATACCTTGCTGGAGGAAGCTCTTGGTGAGTGCGAAGGCTCTTTTTTTCCCAGAAGTGATGAGCATAACCCTGGCAGTCATCTGTGCTCTCCTGAGGTGTGAACCCATCAAGCTAACCTTGACGTGTTCTGCTCGTTAATCTTAGCATGTGAACTGTGCTAGCTCCGAGTGAGAGGTAGCATCAGCTTGGCCTTTCCTTCGTGTTCTCTAAGAGAGAAGAACCCAATCTTGCAGGATTTAATTGGTGAGAGCACCTTCCCGTCTGGGAGGTGTGATGACTTTGGACTTGCCTGGGAGTGCAGGCCAGTCAGTGCAATCTGTGTGACAGATCTGAGCCTCTCTTAGCTTTGGTGCGACACGGGCTGTGTCTTGAAGACAAGCATGAGGGTGTCTTCGGTAGCTGCTTTGGTGGAAGAAGTGGGTAGAAGTGACATTATGTTCCAGTGCTTCTGCAACCAGTGTGGGAGAGTTGTCCCTACCTGCAGTTCTTATGTCTCATTGAAGAGGAAGTTGGGATCTTATCCCAAGTTACATCCCAGGTTACACATCTGAGTCATATGGAAGTGTTAGATATGGGCCAAGGGATTTTTTCCTACCTGTAACAAGATGCAGTTTTGGTCTACAGGAGAAACTCACAAAGGTTTTTCCTTTACACTGTAGTAGAGGAGGCCAAGGAAGGGAGAAATCTAATTTGCAGAGAATTGGCAACTAACGCGCTCCAAAAACTTCTATGTGTGTCAGAAGCAGATCTGGTATACCTGGAGTGATGTAAAGGGCAGGAAGTCTTTCCCTCTATTCTCACCTGTTTCTGTCTAAGAAATGAACAGAAATTCTGAGCTTGTGAGGGTGGAGGTAGATTGCTTGATCTGGTGTGAAAGAACGGCTAGAGAGCAGCCAAACAGAAAGGGATCTGGGGGTGCTGATTGATACCCACCTGAACATGAGCCAGCAGTGTGCCCAGGTGGCCAAGAGAGCCAGTGGCATCCTGGCCTGCATCAGGAATGGTGTGGCCAGCAGGAGCAGGGAGGTCATTCTGCCCCTGTACTCTGCACTGGTTAGACCACACCTTGAGTACTGTGTCCAGTTCTGGGCCCCCCAGTTTAAGAGGGACATTGAGATGCTTGAACGTGTCCAGAGAAGGGCAACGAGGCTGGTGAGAGGCCTCGAGCACAGCCCTACGAGGAGAGGCTGAGGGAGCTGGGATTGTTTAGCCTGGAGAAGAGGAGGCTCAGGGCAGACCTTATTGCTGTCTACAACTACCTGAGGGGTGGTTGTAGCCAGGAGGAGGTTGCTCTCTTCTCTCAGGCAGCCAGCACCAGAACAAGAGGACACAGCCTCAAGCTACGGCAGGGGAAATTTAGGCTTGAGGTGAGGAGAAAGTTCTTCCCTGAGAGAGTCATTGGCTACTGGAATGGGCTGCCCAGGGAGGTGGTGGAGTTGCCGTCCCTGGAGCTGTTCAAGGCAGGATTGGACATGGCACTTGGTGCCATGGTCTAGCCTTGAGCTCTGTGGTAACGGCTTGGACTTGATGATCCATGAGGTCTCTTCCAACCTTGGTGATACTGTGAGACTGTGATAACAAACCCAGCATAGTTTCCTGGTATGTGCTAAGCAAGAAAACTTCAGCCTTGCAGAAGGTGAGAGCTGAAGAGTACAGACAGACGTCTGGGTTCATCCATCTCTCTATCTCTCTAAGCATGTTCTTTCAGTCGTTTTTTCACCTGAACCATGAACATCATGCACGACCATTTCCAAGGTCATACAGAATATCACTTGAAATCACTTGGTATTGTTTAAATCCAAATGCAACCACTCAAGGCTCCTAGGCTGTGCTGCCCAAAGGCATGTTGTGAGGGTGAGCCAGCAGTGGAAGGAGGTGATCTGCAGGTGAACTGTGAGGGCAAGGAGCACTTGAAGGTGAGGAGAGAGTGGGAGCTGGCTGAGCATGTGGCATCATCACTATGGAAACTCGGTGTCTCCCAAACTTTTAAACCTTTAATCTGCAACGTGAATTTATATAAGCCTGCATGTGGAGGTGGGTACTTGGCTCTGTCTAGGCTGTTAAGTGTTGATCACAGGTGTGTAAAGGTCCTTGGCTGAATTTGAAGTTAAGCATTGCTCGTAATCCAGTTGCACAATCTTTTGCCCTTGGCAAGCTGCAGCACCTGCCTTAACAAATCCATAAATACTTGGCTGCTGAGCTTTGTCCTCAAGTGACTGCAGCATAGATGTGCACTTTGTAAACTCTCATTTAGAGTAGACATACTCTTAATAGATGAATGAGCTGCCCTGGGTACCTTTAAAAAAGCCAATTAAACAATGCTATTCTAGCAGCACACTTTACAGCTCTGACACAATTTAGAACAGCTCTGCCCTCCTCCTAAAATTTCTACAAGAACATTATGGTGTTATCAGCTCTTATGGTTTGCAGACTTAGGATCTCATTTAGTTCATCTCTACCTCAAAGAAAGACTGACTATGCCTGCATATCATCGCTGATGCAGAGAATTGTTGTTCTGTCTTCATGGTTTCAAAGAGACTGACAATTACGACCTGTTGTAACTGCCAGCAGGGATTTGGCACTGGCAGTACCTGATACCTGGTGGTAGGTGCCTTTGGTAGACCATCTATTTAGTTCAAAGCTTGCCTTTTTCATGGTGGAGAGTGGGGCAAGTGTTGCCCTGAAGGTTGTAAAAGCAGAACAAACGTCTGTCTTGAACATTACAGAATTATTTTAATGTGTTCTGGTGTTTGGAGTCTGTCTTGGTTTTTAGGAAGGGAAGGAATGAGCTGTTTTGGAAAGCTGTGCTGGTTGCATGGGTTGCTGATGTTACTGATGTGCCTACCAAAGCCTTTGAAAGAAGCCACTTTCTCTCCTGCAATACCCTTACCTTCTTCTCTCCTTCAGACCCAGAGACAAGTTAGCTTCACCAAGTTTTGGCATTAACAATGCGAATAGATTGGGGCTATCCCAAATGTCTGCTACTGCAGAGCCATTCCTCCTGCAGGCTTGCATTTTTTAACGTTGAACTGTCTTAAAAATCCACCTAAGTGTCCCAGAATAGAGTAGTGCTTGGAAAAATCCTAGGTAAAAATAACCTTGGTATCTAGGTATCACCTAAAGAATATCAAGTCCTGTGCATGGGAATGGTGTATGGAAAAATAGAGTGTCATCAAAGAGACACAGAATCATAGAATGGTTTAGGTTGGGAGGCACCTCAAGGCTCAGCCAGTTCCAAGTCCCCAACATAGGCAGGGACACCTCCCACTAGAAGTTGTCACTCAAGGCCTCATCCAGCCTGGCCTTGAACACCTCCAGGGAGGGAGCAGCCACAACCTCCCTGGGCAACCTGTGCCAGTGTCTCACCACCCTCACTGGAAAGAACTTCTTCCTAATATCTAGTTTCAATCTCCCCTCTTGCAGTTTAAACCCATTCCCCCTCGTCCTGACATTACAAGACCTTGTCAGTGGTCCCTCAGCCTTCCCGTAGGCCCCCTTCAGATACTGGAAGGCCACTCTGAGGTCTCCTTGAAGCCTTCTCCATCAGCCAACGCATGAAGTTACTGACCTGTGTCACTAATACAGTGCACACAAAATAAACTTCCCACTAGCAGCTCATTCTTCGCACTACCAAGAGTTCTGTTAAGAGGGACAGCAAGTGCTGGGTAGATAAAAAGGAGCTGCTTCATAAAAACAGTTCTATAAATGTTGTGACCATTGCTACTTGACAGGCTGCATCAGCCACACGTTGTGGCAACTCTGCAGACATGCTTTCCAAAAAGATTAAGAGTGTGAGCTAAAGGTCATGAAATGGTACCTCAAATAGCCTCTAGATAGCTTCAGCGCTTCAGCTTTCCTTGGTGTCTTCTCATTGCCACATGCATAACTCTCCCTGAAGCTAATGGGAATTGCTTGCAGGCAGCAAGCAGGGAATGGAACAGGAAGTCACTTGTCCTTGAGAGATGCTGTGACAAGCAAGAGCCACAACTGGCACCATTTACTCTGAACCATTTCTGCTGAATGGTGCTGATGTGTGTGCCAGGGAACACGTTCACTTCGGTTTGAAGCAGGAAGAGACTCTCATTAATTAAAAAAAGAGCTTTCTCAAGGTTAGACTTTTAAAAACTGTGTAAGTTCATCCTTATGCCTTTATCTGGCAGAAAAATTCTGAATCCAAGCTCTTGCTGGTCAATAGTTGCATTAATTATGCACAGAAGGTTCCATTCTGCTTGCCTTGTTCACTTTGAATGCTGCTTTACCCTGGGAGGAATTGACTTGCATTATCAGGTTGAAGAAATTTACCTACAGTGTGAACTTCTGTAAAGTCTCCAGGGAAGGTCAAGTTTCTGTTATTTTCAATAATAAATGAGGTTCCCATTGATAAGATGGTCCAAGAAATAAGCTTCAGCTTCTTGTGTAATGGTTGTATGGCCTCTAAGGGAGGGCTGAGAAGAACTGCCAGAGTTAGAGGAGAGGTGGAGCTCTGAGCTGCAGTTCTTGCCGTGCGTGTAGACTTGGCTCCAAGGAAGCTCAGGTGCTAATGACTTTTTATGTATCTGGAAGACTATCTCAAAGCTGTAATTCCTTGTTTACAGTCTTAACCTACCTCAAGTAAATTCTCATGGGTGGAAGGGAGATACAACAATAAGAGGAGAGGATGATGTTTGCATAGTAGACAAAATACTTGCTCACAACTCATGGCAGTGTTTTCCCTTCTTTGTGTTTCTTCACCAAATGGACGTTTGGAAGTGTTAAGAATTGTGTTTTCCTCTTCAGCTCTGGAAGCAGCCTGATTTAGCTTAATAGATAGAGGGGAAAACAAAAATATTCGTGAGATTCTTTCACCTGGAAAGTGTAAAGCATAACTTAAATGGTGATAGTGGTAAGCAAAATGCTACAGTGTGTGTTTCAAACTTTAACTTTTCTGTTGAGGAATGAAGCGAGGTGAAAGGAGTGAGTGGCAGTTCATCAAAAGGCTATGGATTTCCTTCTAACACTGTTTTATTGCCACTTTCCAATTATTAATCTGACAATTGCTAAAAATAATAAGAGAATGAATGATTGTTACACAGAGCTCATTTACTGCACAGTCACTGTAGAGAAGTACTTTGGCTCTTTGTTGCCTCAGAGAGAACTTTACCCGTGCAAAGTTAACTCCAGGACTCATCTGTTGTTTTTTGATGTATGAACATAAACAGCTCTTGCTGTTATGGCCAAGTATTGAGTCAGCAGTTCCTCTTGATGAAGCCATCACCCAGGACTGTCACATTTCTCTCAACAGATCAGCATCAAAGAGCATGTAATGCTATTAGCCCCAAAATGTTGTCTGTTAACCACAGAATCATGCACCACAAATGACCTTCTGCTCTTTCTCTTCCTAATTGACTCTGAGCTTTGGCTGCCAGCTTGATCACTCTGTGCCTCTGTAAGCCATCTAGAAAATGGGCACAGTTGTTTAGCCTGGAGCAGAGGAGGCTCAGGAGTGACCTCATTGCGGTCTACAACTACCTGAAGGGAGGCTGTAGCCAGGTGGGGTTGGGCTCTTCTCTCAGGCAACCAGCAACAGAACAAGGGGACACAGCCTCAAGTTGTGCTGGGGGAGGTCTAGGCTGGATGTTAGGAGGGAGTTGTTGTCAGAGAGAGTGATTGGCATTGGAATGGGCTGCCCAGGTATTCAAGAAGAGACTGGCTGGGGCACTTAGTGCCATGGTCTGGCTGATTGGCTAGGGCTGGCTGCTAGGTTGGATTGTATGAGCTAGGAGGTCTCTGCCAACCTGGTCGATTCTGTGATCTTCTCACCCCACAGGAGGCATTTTGAAGACATAGATACAGACAAATGGGAGCTGCTCAGATTTTTTTGATGGCTGTTGACAGATCAGGTGTTTATTTTGGTTTTGTTTGAAATGTCTGTGATTATGTCACATCTATTGTGTTCTGGTCACCCTCATGCAGTTTCAGAGCTATCAAGGGTTTCTCTCTAGTTCTCTCTTGTCTTTCTGCAATGTTTCCTCAGTGGGGTGAGAGAAATGGTTCTGCAAAAGAATGATTCCAGTGTCACAAAATTATAACACCACCAACCATACTTAATGCATGGTTGAGCTTTCTTGCTGTATTTCATTTATGACTTCACCTAAGTAGAGAATAGAATTATAGAATGGCTTAGGTTGGAAGGGATCTTAAAGCTCATCCAGTTCCAAACCCCTGCCATAGACAGGGACACCTCCCACTGGAACAGGTTGCTCAAGGCCTCATCCACAGCCACAACCTCCCTGGGCAACCTGTGGCAGTGTTTCACCACTCTCACTGTAAAGAACTTCTTCCTAAAGTCTAGTTTAAATCTCCCCTCTTCCAGTTTAAACCCATTACTCCTTGTCCTGTCATTACAAGATCTTGTAAATAGTCCATCCTGTAGCCCCTTTCAGATACTGGAAGGCTACTATAAGGTCTCCTGGAAGACTTCTCTTCTTCAGGCTGCAGAGCCCCAGCTGTTGTAGCTTGTCTCCATAGCAGAGGTCCTCCAGCAACATATACCTGTATGTTACTGAGCTGGGAATTTAGACTCCTAACAGGTGAAGGAATGGCTGGTCTGGTAATCAAGGCTCTGATTCACAGTGTCTTGTGGATTTACTTGAAATGGGATAAGATGTTCTGACTGCTGTGTTGCCCTGCCACTGCTTGTCACCTTCATGAGAGCAGATGTGAAGAAAACGTGTGGTGCCCTTCACAGTCCAGCGTGTCAGTGTGGGCAGCCAGGGAGCTCTGGCATCCTTGTGCTGGAACATACAGTGCTGAGAGATGGAATCGCTAGGATCTGCCAGCCTTGTTGCCTCTTTCAGTGTGATGAGCAGTGGGGACTGCACATCACCTCCAGTCAGCAATGTCCTGAGTCAGAATTGCAGCCAAGACCCAAACCCCTGTTGTTTCTTTTTTTGATTTACAAAACATTTACTGCCTCTAGGCTGCTATCCTGCAAGAACTTGAGCATGTGTTTAACATGAAGCATGGAAACTGGTCTTGAAATAATTGGGATAATTGTCTGCTTCAAAATGAGGAGGTGGTTTGCAGCAGTACCAACAGCAGCTCTGTAGCAGCATCTGTCTGGTAAACAGGTTTCACCTGCATGGGTCATCTGAGGCACTCAACACAGTTGTCAAAGGATAAACACACTTTGTAAATAAGTGCTGGAGTTAGGCTTAAATGTTGGTTTTGGGGAGAGGTATTACCTACTGTGTGATGTTCTTGTCCTAGAGAAAAGCATTCTGTCTCTAGCCATCACTTGGCTGTCCTCTGAGTGAAATATCATACAGGTACTTCAGTGACAGTCTTGTCTCAGGGTTATCCTAAAGCCTAGATCTGATTGTGTGCTTTCAGGCATTCATTTTCCAGGCATGTGCTGATCTAGTAGCACAAGAAAGGAGATACCTGGAGAAACTCTCTTCTCACTACCCTAAATCACATCCTCCACCAACCGTGTCTAAACCGGGGCAGTATTCCTTATACTCGCTGTGATGGCAACACAGGTAGAAGCTAAAGCCTGTTGATAATTCTGTTTGTCAGGAGTTGGAGGCAAGAGAAGGAACAGCTCATTTAGTTTAAGCTGCCAGACGATGGTGCAAGGATAATTTTTGTGTGCTATTTATTTCTGGTGGATTCACACCTGTGGTGGTTTGGGTGTACCCCACCCCCCACTTTAGAAATCACCCAGACTAGACTCAGATGGCTCTGGAGATATGAATGAAGCTTATATTTACAGCTAGCACAATGTACAAGCAGATAGTTACAGTATACACAGTTATAGACAGAAATATACAAGGTAAAAGGTAATACAGAAACACAACAGCCCTCCCAGAAACCTGAGTCCCCAGGAGGGGCTCTCAACCACCCCTCACCTTCCCCCTACCCCTCTTAACCTTACCCCAGTCCCAAGGAAGAATGGAGGTTTGGCCAGGGGGATTAAGAAGCAAAGGTGAATCAGCCAAAAGCAAATGGAGGGTGAGGTTAGAAAGCAAGATGGAGTTCAGCCAGCAGCCCCAGCTCTTCCCAGCAGGCCAAGAGCCCAGAGCAAAGCCCAGAGCAAAGTGAGCAAGTGACCTAATCTATGTTTTCCTTTTCTTCTTTACACAGCAAGACTGTGAGGGAAGTAGACATCACCATTGTTTTCTTTTTACAGCCTATGATCTAGTCCCTCTCACTAAAACATTCTAGCTAGGCTCAAACTAGCACAACAGCAGTTGACAGTGGGGACCTGGAGATATTCTGGCATTAGTCATGGCAGCAAAGGCCAGGAACTGCTGGTGTTAGGGCTTCGTGGCACCTCTTGTGTTGTCTGTTGGCTAGTGGATACCATAATGAAACCGGTAAGCCAGCACATGAGTTTAAAATGGCACTAATAAAATGGCAGAGTGTGTAATGGGATGGAATGATTGTTTTGTGTGAACACAGAGCTATAAACACCTACATGGGGACACTTCACAGAGAGAAGGTATAACTGCAAGTTATCAGATTAAATGAAGCAAAGACTGTTGGCTTTCCAGTATCTGAAGGGAGCCTACAGGAAAGCTGGGGAGGGACTATTTACACAGTCTAGTAATGTTAGGATGAGGGGGAATGGGTTTAAGCTGGAAGAGGGGAGATTCCAACTGGATGTTAGGAGGAATTTCTTTACAGTGAGGGTGGTGAGACACTGGCACAGGTTGCCCAGGGAGGTTGTGGATGCTTCCTCCCTGGAGGCATTTAAGGCCAGGCTGGATGAGGCCTTGAGCAGCCTGCTCTAGTGGGAGGTGTCCCTGCCTATGGCGGGGGGTTGGAGCTGGATGATCCTTGAGGTCCCTTCCAACCTAAACCATTCTATGATTCTATGATTCTGTGATTCTATGTTTAAGACAAACACTGTGTCACTGTCCCCAGTTGAAGCACTGGAGTATTTTACAGGGGTGGTGCTTGGCTTGAGAAGGGCCAAGTAAAGCACCCTGTGGGTATATATCCTATGAAATTCATAGGCAGTGACAGGATTGGAAGGCAAGGTTTGTGTGATTAGTGTGCAAGTGAAGAAGCCATAAAATAAATGGAGAAGCCTGCATACATTAGTAGCATAGCAGTGAGCTTTGGAGTGCAGAGATGCAGAGTTATGTGCTGCCTAACCAGTAGGCTTACTGTACTGGTGAATGTTTTAATTAAAAAGTGAGGACAAAATATTGCAACTTGCATTTTCTTTGGTATTTTGTTGCACTTACAAAACTACTGTGTTAAAGCTTGAGGGGGCAGAATTTACAGCAGGGAAATTGGAAATAATAAAATATTCTAATAGTTTAGTTTTGGTGAGGTGAGGTAAGACAATAATCTGAATGAATATATTTCTTTTCTTTTACTTTTTAACACTTCCAGTTATCAATAGGGATTAATCTGAAACACAAACACCAGTCAGCTTCTCAATCTTTGGCATTTTCTCAGCATCCTAAGCAGTTACCTAATGCCAGCATTGCAGAAAGTGAAGCAGGAAAATGTTTTCAACCAGCATTAGCAATCATGAAGTACTAAAGCATGCTGTGAATACAGAGCTGCTGAAATAGAATACAGAATTTGGTAGCAGCTAAGAACAGGTAAAATTAAGGGACGAGATCTGTAGGGAATAGTGCCTCAATGCACATATTGCTAGGTAGATTTGCTGTCTGTTGTAGTCCTTCCCTTGAGTGTTACACTAAGTGCATCCATATGGCTAAGTAACTGTGTGTTTCTGTACTCTGCCTGCTTCTTGCTATAGGTGAGACATTTGCATTTATTGGTCAGTATTGAATAGGAAGCTGAAAAAGTACTAGGCAAAGGTCAAGGAGGATTACTCAGGGAGATTATTCTTCATCTGTACTCAGCATTGGTCAGGCCATACCTTGAGTGCTGTGTCCATTTCTACACTCCTCGATTCAAGACAGATGTTTAGGTGCTGGAAGGTGTCCAGAGAAGAGCAGCAAGGCTGGGGAGGGGCCTGGAGCACAGCCCTGTGAGGAGAGGCTGAGGGAGCTGGGGGTGTGCAGCCTGCAGAAGAGGAGGCTCAGGGCAGACCTCATTGTTGTCTACAACTCCCTGAAGGGAGGCTGTAGCCAGGTGGGGTTGGGCTCATCTGCCAGACAACCAGCAACAGAAGAAGACGACACAGCCTCAAGCTGTGCCAGGAGAGGTCTAGGCTGGATGTTAGGAGGAAGTTGTTGGCAGAGAGAGTGATTGGCATTGGAATGGGCTGCCCAGGGAGGTGGTGGAGTTGCCATCCCTGGAGGTGTTGAAGCAAAGCCTGGATGGGGCACTTAGTGCCATGGTCTGGTTGATTGGCTAGGGCTGTGTGCTAGGTTGGACTGGCTGAGCTTGGAGGTCCCTTCCAACCTGGTTGATTCTATGAAAGGACCTTCCTGAACCAAAGATTAGAGAGTGGGCAGAGCCAAACATTGAAGAGGCACGGAAGACTTGTGGCTTTCTAAGAGTGTGATGAAGTTACTGCAGTTGGAAGTCCATTAGGTTTGTAGCATTTCATTATTCAGGGCTCGGGGAGAAAGTGTACCATGGAGACACTATCTCCAGTGTCCACTCTACAGTGAAAAAGACTGGTTTAAAGAGCTGTAATAGTGTCATGTAGAATTGGGGGGAATGGTGTTCTATTGGGTTGGGGTTTTTTTGCTTGGGTATTATTTTGGTTTTAGTTTTGTAGGTTTTCTTTGTTGTTTTTCTGTTTGTGTTTGGATGTTTTGGGGTTTTTTTTTAAGGGTGTGTTTTGGGGTTTTTTGGTTGGTTGTTTTTTGGTTTTGTTTTGTTTTTTTTTTTTTTTTTTAAATTAAAAATAAAAGACCTCTCCCTGAGCCTCTCCTTTCAGTAGATTGGATGTGGTCACTCAAGACAAACTTCAGGCAGTGCCTCAGAGATCAATGTGACTCCTTCTACGATGGAATTTTACAGAGATTAGACTAATGAGCTGATGTAGTTTTGTGATGTAGGTGAGGTGCTTTATTAAGATTTTTAACTGCAAATTAAAGGTCTGATAGAAGGGCAATTAAAGTCAACAGAAACAGTTTTATATTACACCCAACAATGTGTGGATTGTTGTCCCCCTCTACTCCGCTCTGGGGAGACCCCATGTGGAGTACTGTATCCAGTTCTGGAGCCCCCATGACAAGAAGGATGTGGATGTGATGGAGTGTGTCCAGAGAAGGACCACTGATCAGAGGGCTGGAGCACCTCTGCTATGAGGACGTTCAGTCTGGAGAAGAGAAGGCTCTGAGGTGACCTTCTTGTGGCTTTCCAGAATCTGAAGTGAGCTACAAAAAAGCTGGGGAAGGACTTTTCAGGATATCAAGGAATGACAGGACTGGGGGCAGTGGAGTGAAGCTGGAGATGAGTAGGTTCAGGCTGGACGTGAGGAGGAAGTTGTTCAGCATGAGAGTGGTGAGAGCCTGGAATGGGTTGCCCAGGGAGGTGGTTGAGGCCCCATCCCTGGAGGTATTTAAGGCCAGACTGGATGAGGATGTGGGCAGCCTGCTCTAGGATAAGGTATCCCTGGGCATGGCAGGGGGGGTTGGAACTGGCTGATCCTCGTGGTCCCTTCCATCCCTGACTGATTCTATGATTCTGTAACAGAAACTGAATTGCAATGCTGTATGTGTTTGGTCTTTCTTTGGATATTTGATTTATTATGAGCTTAATTACAGTGGCTGTTCAAGGCTGAAGCCTTGAAGTAGAATAGAAAATAGAATACTATTTTTTTTTCTTCAAGTTTTAAAGAAAAGAGAAAAGTGAGAGTTTCTTTTCCTTCTGGGAATTGTGGCAACTTGTGCAGTGGTGGTGTTGTGGACAGTAAACAGGCAGTTGTGCTCCAGGAGAGATCATAGAATCACAGAATGGTTTAGGTTGGAAGGGACCTCAAAGCTCAGCCACTTCCAACCCCCTGCCATAGGCAGGGACACCTCTCACTAGAACAGGTCACTCAAGGCCTCATCCAACCTGGTCTGAACACCTCCAGGGAGGTTGTGGAGCACAGAATCTTTGATCACATTTGGGTGATTCTGTGCTCCACAACCTCCCTGGGCAACCTGTGCCAGTGTCTCACCACCCTCACTTTAAAAAAACTTCTTCCTAACATCCAGTTTCAATCTCCTCTCTTCCAGTTCAAACCCTTTCCTCCTCCTCCTGTCATTACAAGAACTTGTCAATAGTCCCTCCCCAGCCTTCCTGTAGCCCCCTTCAGATACTGGAAGGCCACTCCAATGTCTCCTTGAAACCTCTTCTCCAGGCTGAAGAGCACCAGCTCTTGTAGCCTGTTCTCATAGCAGAGCTGCTGCAGTCCTCTGAGCATCTTGGTGGCCTCCTCTGGACTCACTCCAGCAGTTCCATGTCCTGTTTGTGTTGGGGGCTCCAGAACTGCCAGTCTCTCTGTGAGACAGATTTACACGTATCTGGCTAACAGCAGTTTCTGATGTGTTTTTACTTCTTCTTCCTTTTGTTACAGCAGTCACATACATTGCCCAAACTAATTCTCAGTATTTTTTAATTTAAAAAAAAAATCCAGTATGGAACTGTCTGTTGTGTCCCTGTTCACCATATTTCTGCTACAATACTCCACTGCATCTCTTGCACCAGATTGCAAAATTCCTCCAGCACTTCATGGTGGGTGAAAAGGATTATGCAGTGTTTACAGAACCCATGAGTTTCCCTGGACAGCAAGCAACCTCAGCTTCTCTGACTTGGATGTTAGGGGTTGGAAGGGACCCAAGGAGATCATCAAGTCCAACCCCCCTGCCAGAGCAGGACAATGCTATCTAACACAGATCACAGAGGAGCACATCCAGACAGGCCTTGAAAGGCTCCAGAGAAGGAGACTCCACAACCTCTCTGGGCAGCCTGTGCCAGTGCTCTGGGACCCTTACAGTAACGAAGTTCCTCCTTGTGTTGAGGTGGAACCTCCTGTGCCGCAGCTTCCATCCATTGTTCCTTGTCCTATCCCAGGGAGCAGTGAGCAGAGCCTGTCCCCCCTCTCCTGGCAGCCTTCAGATACTTATAAACATTTATCAAATCCCCTCTCAGTCTTCTCTTCTCCAGACTAAACAGCCCCAGGTCCCTCAGCCTCTCCTCATCAGCCATGCCTTCCAGTCCCTCATCATCCTCGTAGCCCTCCGCTGGACCCTCTCCAGCAGATCCCTGTTCCTCCTAAACTGGGGAGCCCAAAACTGAACACAGTATTCAAGATGAGTTCTCAGCAGGGCAGAGTAGAGGGGGAGGAGAACCTCCCTTGATCTGCTGGACACACTCCTCCTGATACACCCCAGGATCCCATTGGCCTTCTTGGCCACAAGGGCACATTGCTGTGCCATGGGTAACTTGTTAGCCACCAGGACCCCCAGGTCCCTCTCCACAGGGCTGCTCTCCAGCAGATCACCTCCCAGCCTGTACTGGTGCAGTTTATTATCCCTCCCCAGGTGCAGGACTCTGCACTTGTCCTTGTTGAACTTCATCTGGTTCCTCTGTGCCCAGCTCTGTATGTCCAGGTCTCTCTGGATGGCAGCACAGCCTGCAGCTGTCTCAGCCAAGCCTCCTCTCATCTTTCCTCAAGCCCTTTCCTCCCTATCTGCTGTCTCAAACATAAAACAAAGGTTATTTTTTTATCAGTTCTCTTATTCTACTCAAATTTGGCCTACTCAAAAGTTGTAGTAAGGCACATGTAGATCCAATAGTTGATGAAAACCAGTTTTTAATACTGCACTGCCTTAAGCTCAGCCAAACATGACAGGCAGCCAACGGGCGTTTGGTTTCTCAGCAGCTGAATGCCTCTGCTGACCACTTCACAGCTCGGTTTTAATGCTGGCCCTTGACTTATGAAGCTCTCAGACTGGGCTACACCACCTCTCTGGCAGCTTGTAGAGATCAGACAGCTCTGCTGCTAGCCATGGAAGAAGCAGATACAGAAGAAGACAAGTTGTACCTTCAGATAAACGAGTCCCTGTAATGGGGCAGTATAAATGAGACAAAGAGGTATTTGTTTAAAAGTGCTGCTCACCTGGGAGCCACCCCACATCTCAGGTCTCCTGTGACTTATGTCAGAGGAGATTTGAAGCACTTGCCACCCCCCTCTGCTCCCCCATCTCCCTTTGGCCTGTTGCATTTAAGTATGTAATAGTCAACTTAATCCGCATTATGCTTTCCATAGCTGCCATAGGTGTGCAGTGTGGAGCATTGCTGTGCTTCTGCATGGTGAGGCTGATCAGAGAATCATAGAATCATAGAATGGTTTAGGTTGGAAGGGACCTCAAGGATCATCCAGCTCCAACCCCCTGCCATAGGCAGGGACACCTCCCACTAGAGCAGGTTGCTCAAGGCCTCATCCAGCCTGGCCTTGAAACGCCTCCAGGGAGGAAGCATCCACAACCTCCCTGGGCAACCCATTCCAGTGCCTTACCACCCTCACTGTAAAGAACTTCCTCCTAGCATCCAGTCTAAATCTCCCCTCTTCCAGCTTAAACCCATTCCCCCTCGTCCTAACATTACTAGACCTTGTCAATAGTCCCTCCCCAGCTTTCCTGTAGGCTCCCTTCAAATACTGGAAAGCCACTATAAGGTCTCCTCAAAGCCTTCTCTTCTCCAGGCTGCAGAGCCCCAACTCTCTCAGCCTGCCCTCATCGCAGAGCTGCTGCAGCCCTCTGATCATCTTCGTCGCCCTNGACCCCCAGGTCCTTTTCCTCAGGGCTGCTCTCAGCCATTCATCACCCAGCCTGGAGCTGTGCCTGGGATTGCACCGACTGATGTGGAACTGATGGCTCTGGGCCCTAGCCTTGAGCAAGCTCTACAGGGACCAGGTTAGGTTGGGATAGAGGTAGCCTCGAGTGGATGATCTAGAGGATTAAAGGGCTAATAAGGGTGCTCTGTAGTTATCTAGTGTGTGGATTTACTTTGCCATCTTCAGCTGCAGCCTCTTTTATGACAGATGGAATATCTACTCAATGTGACTGTGGCAATCTCTACCTAGAAGAAAGGTGGTCCTTTTGAGATAGAGCTGTGTGTTATGGCTGCAGCCTTATCTAGACTTCCAAAAATCTGTATATGGAGGAAACAGAATATAAATGCAAGTATAAAATCACCCTATTAATTTACTTTCAACTGCTTTCACTTCCCCTAAGTCGCACACACTCTTAGACAAATGGCAGATTTCACTCATTGCTGTGGCAGTATTTAAAAGCAGAACATTGTGGTGCAATCTCATTATTACAGCTGTATTGATTTACAAAATGACACTTTCATTACACTAATCCATACATTAGGAAGAATAAAAATGTGCCCAGTTACAGCTAGCTCTTGCCAAGGAGGTACATCGCTTTTTTCATCAGTAGTTCACAATTTAAATTAGTGGATGTCATGCTGTTGGACTCCATGAACACAGGATTAATGGCAAACTCATTAGTTCATGAAGTTTAATCTTCCTGGTGGGTGTCTCACCTCCTGGGAAATGAGAGGGATTCGGCTGTAGGTGTCTGGTTGAGGTAAGAGCAATTACTCAAAGATAGGGATCCAGAAGGCAAGCTGCTGCTATTGAAAACCCAGTAACATTTATTATTTATGTTTTGTTTGATGCCAGCACAGTCTCTTTTCCCTTAGGAGAAAGAAATGGAGTCGCCGTCCCTGGAGCTGTTCAAGGCAGGATTGGACGTGGCACTTGGTGCCATGCTCTAGCCTTGAGCTCTGTGGTAACGGCTTGGACTTGATGATCTGTGAGGTCTCTTCCAACCTTGGTAATTCTGTGATACTGTGAAATGAATGCACTGAAGGACAGATGAGGAGGTTGTAACTGTGCGAGCTGTTGCCACGCTGCAGTACTGCCGTTGGTTATACTTCCCAGGTCAGGGAGCTGCTGCTGTATCTGAATATTTGGCATAAGTCATTAACCAGGCCTTTTTTGGGTGGCTTTCTTGGGTCTCCATCATTTATCAACAGTCCTGATTCACTGGAGAGGTCCCCAAAGACTGGAAGCTGCCAATGTGATGCTCATCCACAAGAAGGGCTGGAAGGAGGAACCAGGAAATTCCAGACCTGTCAGCCCGGCCTCGGTGCCAGGCAAGGTGATGGAACAGGTCATCTTGAGTGCCATCACACAGCACCTACAGGATGGCCAAGGGATCAGGCCCAGCCAGCATGGGTTTAGGAAGGGCAAGTCCTGCCTGACCAACCTGAGCTCCTTTTATGATCAGGTTCTCTTCCTGGTGAATGTGGGGCAGGCTGTGGATGGAGTCTACCTGGACTTCAGCAAAGCCTTTGACACTGTCTGCCACAATAAGCTCCTGGCACAGCTGGCAGCTCCTGGCTTGGACAGATTCACTCTGATATGGGTCAAGAACTGTCTGGAAGGCTGGGCCCAGAGAGTGGTGGTGAATGGTGCCACATCCAGTTGGCAACTGGCACTAGCGGTGTTCCTCAGGGATGAGTGCTGGGCACAGTCCTGTTCAATATCTTTATTGATGATCTGGACCAGGTGATAGGTTGGACTGGATGATCTTGGAGGTCTCTTCCAACCTGGTTGATTCTGTGATTCTAAGTGTGGCAGATTTTGTACCCTTACTTCTAGTTATCAGGTAGTTATCAGAGCCTTTCAAGATGATATTACGGTCAAAATTGAGCCTCCCCCAGCCCAATGCTAGATTGACTTTGAATAGCTGTGGCATGGTGTTTTGTGACACATACAAATGAGCTTGCAAAGCCCCAATACAGCAGCAAGTTATTTTCATTCCTTTTAATCTGTTAGGCCCTGATCCTGATCTGTAAGGTTTCCTAAATCCCATTGATTTCTTCTGAAGTCCTTTGGGAGCCCAGGTCTGGCTGATCTTGTGCTCTAAAATGAAAACAGACCTATTTGCTCTACCTCAAACCATTATGAGGATAAATGTGCTGAAGATTATCCATGTTCTTATTTGGTGGCAGTGAGGGCCACAGAAATGCCAAAAATAGATCTACAAGGGACAAAAATAGCTTTCTGCCTGGAGGGTGTACAAACTCTGAGCTGTTGCTGTGCAGCTTGGCTGAATCGTTTCTCCAGGGAGGCTCCAGGCAGCCAGCACAGCTTTGAGAGAAAGAGCCAGAGATGCAACTGGACACAGTGCCTCAGAAAGAAGGAGAGTGGCTTTATGTGAACTGAGGGTCAACCTGCTGTGGCATGTGTGCGTGGCTGGCACAGTCCTTTGAGCTAAAAAGGATCCTCACAAGCTGCTGCTGTGAGGTCCAGCTTTGGCCACTTAGTGTTGCTGGAAAGGCTGGTGGGAGAAGGAGATAACTGAGCTCTTTGTACAAATCCCTTCCATTTCCCCCTGTAGAAGAAAATTACTTTAGACCACAGCCATGAAATGCATTTCTCTAAGATGTGTCTGTAGAAAGAGAGGTTTGTCTTGGTCAGCTGTTTTCTGGGTTTAATCAATCATTTCTGCTGACCACGGTGACAGAAATTTGCTTTTAGTACTGCAGTTATCTGTGTGGCCAGGAAGAGTCAATCAGCATCTGTTCCTTTGCATGCATCATTAGCAGGGCTGTGAATTAATTTCTAGTGACAGACCACATTCTCCTTTGGACTGAATTTCTACTCTGCCACCGAGACGCTTTGAAGGCTCCTCACGTTCTTGTGGTTTATAGGCATAAAGTCACTGGCGAGAGGAGGGACAGACAAGATTTAAAATTCCAGAATGAGCTTCCTGAGTTTTGAGCCTCAGGAGAAAGTTGTATTTATAAGTCAAGCATGTTTGGTTTGTAGCACACCAGACCTCCCTGAAACTTGGCGTTTCCATGTAGTTACAACTATAAATTACCCTAGGTAAGGGGCGTCACACCAGTATGATGGATAGCACAGCAGTGTCCAAGTACAATTCCTTCTACTGCTGTTGGGGGAAAAACCCAGTCAGTAGTCCTAGTTTGGATAGCCCCAGAAGTCAGTAAGATGAAGTTGTTCTGTCTACAGTGTTTGCTTACCAATAGGATACTCTTTGGTTAATATACATAAGGTTCTTTCTCAGATACGTTATGCCTTAAACTTGGCTGCTAATCGAGTTGCTTCTCCTGGAGACAGACCACGCTGTCTCTTTACCCTTCTCCACTTTCTATGAGCTGATCTGTGGAGTTTGCCCTGCCTGCTAGTTATCTGGCAGCACAGGTGACTGATTCAGCGATTTAGTTGTGGCAATTAACGAGGCAGGAATTACAAAATATGTAGTTAATTTTACTTCTGGAAAGCCCCACTCACAGCTATATGCAAATTAGTTACATTTGGGTTCAAATTTGGTCGACAAAATCTTCACAAGGATGCTTCTGGGCAATTCATTCATTTAGGAGAATCAGAAAATTGGAAAAGTTTAGCCACAAAATGGCATTGCCACACTTACAAATAGGTAGCCTGGAGCCCTAGGGAAAGTCTGTGCTACTCACTGCAGTGGAGCAGAAATTTCAAGCTAGTCTCTGCCTCCTTTGTGGCAGTGTTGGAACTGCTTGGCTATTGAAAGGCTTCCAGATCTTCCCAGGGTGCTGGGAAAGGTGCAGACAGTCTCTGATCTAATCTTGGTTCCTGGTTCTTCTTGGCACAGAGGTTGGCTGAGGTGCAGGCACATGTGCAGAGAGCACCATGCTAATGGTGCTTCTTGCCACATAATGAGGCATTTAAATGCCTTCTCCTGGGAAGCTTGAGGCACTTAAGTTTCCAGGTAGTTCAAGCCCAAAATATCAGGGCTAAACTGGTCTGAAGCATGAGGCAGAGCAGAACACATTGTCCAAGAGCAGTGAGGCAGAGGCAGCTCTGTGAGGCAGAGGCAGCAAGGAGGAAGCAGCACAACGGCCTGCAACTTAGCTCAGTTTATATTACTTGCCCCAGTGTAAAGGCTCCTCTGGCAACAGAGATTGACCACTCAAAATGGCATTTGCCAAACTGACCAGATGAGGTGAAACCAGGGCTTCCTCACCCTTATTTGGCCAAGACCCCAACAAGTACCTGAACATGCATGGGTACCTGTTTATCACTTTGGAAGGGGACATGATGGCCCAAGCCTTTGTTTTCCTCTGGCCCTTCTTCATCAGCAGAAGGGTGGGGCAAGCCAGGACATCCCCTGTTAGCCTTCCAGGACATTCAGAGGAGCTGAAGCAGGCTCTCCAAATAATCCTGTGACATGAGGGAAAATGCTGACCTCTAAACACAGTGCAGAGGAAAGAGAGGATGTTTTCCTAATATGTTTCTTCCTTGACAGCTGAAGATATTTTCGGTGTAGGTGATGAGAGCAGTTCCTTCTTGTTGAATGAACAAAATAACAGCCTTAAGAGCAATGACAACAGCAGCATCCTTCCTTCAAACTCACCTGCAAACAGCCTCTCAGCAAATCCCTGCACCAGCTCTTGGCATTGCAGCTCCATGAGTCGGTAACTTCCCTCTACATTTCACGTTAAAACCTTGGTTATTATAGTTCCATTCATTGGTGGTAACCAGCAATGGCTTGAGTTTGGGTGAAATACTGTCATAGCAACTACAGCACGACTTGGAGTGTACAACTCTATGCTGTCTGTCTTTTTAAGAGAAGCTGGTCAGTGGAGATGAGAAGCAAATGACTTGTGGTTTGATTTGCTGTATTTTCATGGCTCATTGGATTGCCACTGCCAGGCAGTGGAATTGGATAAGGAGTCTCCGGAAATCATCACTTTGCAAGTGGGAGATGTAGGTGTCCTGCACTTGAGAAGGCAACTTCTAAATTACTTGCTAGGGGCTGTTTTGGTGCATGGTGACAGAATTACTGCTCGAGAACTGTTTTTGTTTTAACAAAGTAATTGAAGTGACTGTAGCTCCTTTGAACTCTTATTTTTAGATTACAATAAGCAAGATTCAGATTAATTTAGCAGCAGGGGCAGCTATTAGCATCAGTGGCTATTAAAAGCTTAACATGAGCCCCTGGTAGATTGATAAGGAACTAAAGAGCCCCTGTATCACATATTAACAATCTTGTCATACTGTAATTGAGGTTCGTGTTGGGTAATTGTCAGCATGGTTGATAGGCAACACAACAGCAGCAGCTATTTGTCTTTTAAATGAGCACTTTAATTATTCAGCATAATAGTTGATAGTCATCAGTATGCCTGAGCCACAGTCCAGTTAGTTGAGGCATGGACGACAAGCTTTAATTTAGTCAGCTTATGTACAACACTGGGCTCTACTTGGACAAACGTCTGTGTCTAGAAGCAGCTTCTCAGGTAGGGTCCCCAAATCATGATGGGATCCCTCCTCTATGTCCCAAGCATTAGTGGTGCATGTATAAATAGAGATGTGACAATCTTGGGTTTCTTAGAAGAAACCCTTTCTTTCTTGGGTAAGAATCTTCTTTCTTGAGTAAGAAGTTAGTTTCCAAACTAACTTCTTACCTCGTGTCTTAGCCGTCCATATTATATGTAGCTTAACCTCCACGGACCACGAGGGAAGGTAAAACCTGCAACACTAACCAGTGGCTGTGTTTGGATTGGTTTGTTTTCTTAAGTCTGCTGAGGCTGCAGAAGAGTTGAGCAATTCTCCTGTGACTTTAATGTCCCTGTCTGATTTTGTGTGTGGAGGGATGGTTGAGCCAAATAGGAGTGGAAGTTTATGAACCATGAGCTGTGCAGAAGGAGTTGGTCACCACTTGTTTTCCCCTCTAGTTCCTTCTTGTTGTAGCATCAGCAATTCTGAACTAGTCACACAGTGGGACATAGCTCTAATTAGCTACATTGCTAACTAATGACAGTAAGATTTGATGCCACTTAATATTTCAGGGCAACCATGGCAGGCAGGTTAACGTATTTAAATATGATTGGGTCACCTTTCCTAGTGGAGTATCTTAACTCCTGTTTGGGCCACATACAGCACTCATTGCACTCAATTCTGCCATTAGCTGTGGTCTGAGCTGCTGTTAGCTCTGATAAAATGTATGGTCATCTCCATAGTCCTCTCCTTCAATGGGGGACCTTACAGCTGCCTACCAATACCTGAGGGGATCCTACTGGAAGCTTGGAAAGGGACTCTTCATAAGGATGTCTAACAGTCAAGGTGTCAAGGGGGAATGGTTTTAAGCTGAGGGAGAGGAGGGTTAAACCAGATCTTGGGAAGAAGTTCTTCAGTTCGAGGGTGACGAGACTCTGGAATAGGGTGCCCAGGGAGGTTGTGGATGCCTCCTGCCTGGGGCTGTTCAAGGCGAGGTTGGGAGAGGCCTTGAGCAGTCAAGTCTAGTTGAGAGTCATTCCTCCACATGGCAGGGAGGTTAGAGTAGATGATCTCTAAGGTCCCTTCCAACCTAAGCCATTCTATGATTCTAAGATTTTGCGATGCTTTTATAGGGATGCTGAAACGCAATTTAAAGCAGAAGGGAGGAAACACACTATGCTTTCTGCACAATGATGGGAGACTTAATTACTACGTGAAGTTTATTAGCAGGAAGTCCCAGTAGTGTCTTGCAGCCCACCATGACATTGGGCTGTGCACACACTTGCTGCGCAGTAGGTTGAGCAGTTATGGAATCTCAGAATTGTTCTGGCTGGAAAAATCCTCTAAAATCATCGATTCTAACCACTGACCTAACATCACCAAGGCCATTAAAACATGTCCTGAAGTGCCATATCCACACATTTCTTAACACCTTCAGGGATGATGAGTCCACCACCTCTCTGGACAACCTATTCCAATTCCTGACCGCTCTTTTCATAAAGAAATTTTTTCTAATCCAAACTAAACCTCCCCTGGCACAATTTCAGGCCATTTCTTCTTGTTCTACCAGCTGATACTAGAGAGAAAAGATCAGTCCCCATCTCACTACTGAGTTGTTTCAGGCCACAGAAGGGCTCTGTTTGGGCGGTGTGGATGACTCGCAGCGTCCCATGCCTGAGCAAAGTCACCACGTTTGCTTATGCGCCTCTGGTTTTCCTTTTCTTTCCACCCGCCCTCTCCCCCCACCCTCTTTGTGAAGCAACCCTTCTGGCTTTGTTGTAAGTGTGGTTTGTAATCATTGTACACATCCCAGATGGTTCATGAAAACTCTTTGAAATGCCATCTGCCAGGCATGTGTCCAGCCGGCAGCCTGTCATTCTGCTACAAGAAAAACGGAGGCAGCTCCTCCCTTCTTCTCCCTCCTCCCTTCTCCTCCCTCCTCCCTTCTCCTCCCTTCTCCTCCCTTNCTCCTCCCTTCTCCTCCCTTCTCCTCCCTTCTCCTCCCTTCTCCTCCCTTCTCCTCCCTTCTCCTCCCTTCCCCCTGCCTGTCTGAACCGCATTCAGCAGCAGCCCTCAGATGGGAGGCAGGATAACAGCCCCAGCATCTGCAAGCAATCTTTGCTCTAGACAGCGGCATGGAGAGTTGTCAGGCTGTTTGCCTTTGCCCAGATAAGAAATGCTAACCAGTGTGGGGTTTATCTTCCCTCTGTTTGTGCCAAGGCCAGGCGCCAGGTGACAAATGTTATCTCTGGGCTGTGATGTTCCCCTTCGAGGCGGCGGTGGCGGCGGCTTGGCCTTTCTCCTGCGTTCAGAGCCTGTCGCAGGCGGTTGCGCCGAGAGCAGCCACATCTGCGAGTTTTTCAACTTGAACATATTCAGGAAATTAAGAACCCCGAGATGAAAACAAATAGATCCATTAAAATGGCTCAGAGGAATTATGGAAGAGGTATAATTGTCACGTCAAATAGGCAGCCAGCACCAGTAAACTGCTGACTGTAATTTCACTGCTATAAAAATGTGAGAAGAAAGAAAAAATATTAATAAATAGTCTCTGGATAAAGAAAAGATGAAGACTTTAAAAGATAGAGTAAAATGACTCTTGAAGGTCCCTGATGTTTGTGTGTTGTCAGTTACTGGGGAAAAGTATGTCCTGATCTTTGCCATCCAGCTTGCATGCTCTATGGCTCACAGTGATGTTTGACTGATATATTGGATGAGGAGCACTAAAAAGCTGATTCTCACTTCCACTGTGTTCCAGGCATGGGACAACTACAGTAGATCCTTGGACATAACTTATTGATGAGGTTTTTCATTCTTTTCCTTTTGTGAGCCTGATCTGGGGGGAACCTGGCCAATAGCTATGCTGCTCTGGTGAGGGTCAGTCTCTTCTCCCAGGCAACAGAACAAGGGGACACAGTCTCAAGCTGTGCCGGGGCAGGTCTAGGCTGGATGTTAGGAGGAAGTTGTTGGCAGAGAGAGTGATTGGCATTGGAATGGGCTGCCCAGGGAGGTAGTGGAGTTGCCGTCCCTGGAGGGGTTGAAGCAAAGCCTGGATGGGGCACTTAGTGCCATGGTCTGGTTGATGGGACAGGGCTGGGTTCTAGGTTGGAGCTTGGAGGTCTCTTCCAATCTGGTTGATTCTCTGATTCTGTGATCATAGAACTGTTGGATTGGAAGAGGCCTTTAAGACCATCATGCCCAAGCATTAACCCAGCACTGTTAGGCCACCACTAAAGCATGTCCCTAAGCACCACATCTGATCCTTACAGCCTGAAAGTCTACAGTAGTGTTGGTGCTCACGGAGGAGATGCTGTGTCCAGCCTGTAACATGTCATCCCAGTTGCTGGATGCCTGCATGCCAGGGAAGGGACCTGTGTGGACACTGCCCACTCAGCCTCGCTGCCTGCCTTCAGATGCAAATGCAGGCACTGGAGCAGAGAGGGACAAGTCCATTATTTCTCTGGTCTAGATCGTGAATGACATCTGTCCTTCGCTAAAATCTACTCACCAAAAATCCTGGTCTTGTTTTAAGGATTCAAGAATACAAAGAGTGCAACTTGGAGGTCTCTTAAATAGGAAAGAATAATTCTGCTAGTAGGCTGAAGATAGCCATCACCATTTCCATTCCCTTTTCTTTCTTTTCTTCCTTCTGCCTTCATCTATTGACACAGAATAGACAGGAAAAGGGACACCTCCCACTAGATCAGGTTGCTCGAAACCCCATCCAAAGGCTGATGGTGAACAGTAAAAAATGAGAGAGAATTTCTGGTTTGAAACAAGAAATGGAGAAGGTTAGAGGAATAGGATATCTATCAAGGAAATGAATCTAGTGCTAGCCTTTCAAGAGTGTCACTCTAGCAAGACACCTTTTGAACGACCTCTCAGATGAATAGGGCACCAACAGACTTTCTGCTCCCCTGGCACTTGAGGAAAACATTTGCCAGTTGCCGGCATGATAAATTCATGCTTTTTAAACTTCTGAGAGTTGGAATCTTCCCAGTTAGTTTCTAGAAACTCAGCTTTTTTTATACTCCCTTTAGTTCTTTTATAGAGGGTTTAAGAAGTTGTGTGCACTGAAGAGTCCCACAGAAGTGAGAAATTATCCTTCATTAAATGTTAGGTATAGTCTCCACATCTGTAAAGTTGTTTGCAAGCCAGAAGACTGGTTGTGGCCACAGCACTTGAACACTTTCAACTCTCTAATGCTGCTCTTTCATTGAAAGTTCACTTTACTGGTCCATCTGTGAATGTCACTTATATTTAATCTCAGATGTACAGCATTCAGCTAGCTCCAGCCTACAGAGTCATGGAAAATAAAGGCTATTGAATAGAAATCGATCCTAATCAATTTAGCTGTGCTCAGTGACCTAAAATGCAGTGGCCCAAGCCACCTTCACAAAAAGTCATGAAATGGCTCATCTTACACTACGCTTCAAAGGGTTGCAAATGGGTCAGAAGACAGAAGAATTTCAGAGCTGGCAGGGCAGCAGTGGTTAGAGAGCTGTTCTCCATGGGCACTATTTAAATTGTCACATGCTAGAGGGAGATTCAGAGTGAGTTATTACTCAAAAAAGTATTTCTTGAACAGGAATGAGTTGGTAGGTGAACTTCTGTGAAAAGAGTTTGCAGGTTACCTCTGTAGTGAGCGTGGGGGAATGGTGCATCAGAACTGTCTCATGGTACTTTGTAACACTGAATAAAAATAATAACAAATAGAGATAATAGAATCATAGAACATAGAATCAACCAGGTTGGAAGAGACCTCCAAGCTCATCCACTCCAACCTAGCACCCAGCCCTAGCCAATCAACCAGACCATGGCACTAAGTGCCTCATCCAGGCTTTGCTTGAACACCTCCAGGCTCAGCAACTCCACCACCTCCCTGGGCAGCCCATTCCAATGCCAATCACTCTCTCTGACAACAAATTCCTCCTAACATCCAGCCTAGACCTCCCCTGGCACAACTTGAGACTGTGTCCGCATGTTCTGTGTCCCCTTGTTCTGTTGCTGGTTGCCTGGCAGAAGAGACCAACCCCACCTGGCTACAGCCTCCCTTCAGGTAGTTGTAGAGAGCAATGAGCTCTGCCCTGAGCCTCCTCTTCTCCAGGCTGCACATCCCCAGCTCCCTCAGCCTCTCCTCACAGGGCTGTGCTCCAGGCCTCTCACCAGCTTTGTGATGTAAAAGAGTATTTGGTGAGATGCAGTGATGCAGAAATA
>WAAF01009864.1:30432-46493 GCA_013400475.1 Tricholaema leucomelas | reverse complement strand
GGGGGGGGGGGGGGATGGAACACAGCTGGAAATGAGTAGATTCAGACTGGGTGTTAGGAAGAAGTTCTTCAGCATGAGGGTGGTGAGAGCCTGGGAAGAGTTGCCCAGGGAGGTGGTGGAAGCCTCATCCCTGGAGGTATTTAAGGCCAGGTTGGAAGCCTCATCCCTGGAGGTATTTAAGGCCAGGCTGGATGAGGCTGTGGCCAGCCTGCTCTAGTGTGATTGTGTCCCTGCCCATGGCAGGAGGGTTGGGAACTGGCAAATCCTTGTGGTCTCTTCCAACCCTGAGTGATTCTATGATTAATTCATTAATGCATTTAAATAACAAAATCCTTTACTGGATTAGTTTGTTAAATGCCCTTTTGACACCAGCATTGCTCCTTCCAACCTAAATGGCACCTTCCTGCTAGGCACCTTGGCATGTCATTAGAAGTCCTCCCTTGTTCACAGCTCTTTCCCAGGTAGTTTGAATCTTGCTTTTGGAAACAGCAACAAACAATTAACCAACCAAAGCAAAATGATTTTGTGTGTTTTGACACAAAAGTGTAATTCAGCTCAAGTGCTTTTCTCTCACGCTAGTGGAATGAAAACACAGGCTGTAGGCTGCCCCTGAAGGAAAGAAATGTTGCCTCTCCATTCCTTTGCTTCAGGTCATAGCATCATAGAACCAACCAGGTTGGAAGAGACCTCCAAGATCATCCAGTCCAACCAAATGACCCATTTCAGGCCACTTCTCCTTCTATCATCATATACTAGGGAGAAGAGACCAATCTAATCTCACTCCTTTCAGGCAGCTGCAGAGATCTCCCCTCAGCCTCTTCTTCTCCAGATTCCCTCAGCTGCTCTTTGTAGTGGATCTCTTCCCTTAGAAAGCACAGATCTCAAAGTTGGGAGATATTAGGCTTGAGTTCAGCCTGGAGAGGAGAAGGCTCTGGGGAGACCTTAAAGCTGCATTTTGGTATCTGAAGCTACAGGCAGGCTGGGGAGGGACTGTGTGGAAGAGCTTGGAGGGATAGGATGAGAGGCAATGGTTTGGAACTGGAGCAGGGCAGAGTTAAGTTGGACATCAGGAGGAAATTTGGTGATCTTGAAGGGTCTTTTCCAACCTGGATGCTTCTGTGAAGTTCTGCACAAGGAGGGTGGTGAGACATTGGCACAGGTTAGCCAGAGAGGTGGTGGAAGCTCTATCCCTGGAGACATTGACATAGGTTAGCCAGAGAGATGGTGGAAAGCCCTAGAGACACCCAAGATCAAGCTTGATGTGGCCCTGGAAAACCTGCTGGAGATATTTCTGCAGGGGTGCAATACTGTGTGCAGTTCTGGAGCCTGCAACACAAGCAGGACATGGAACTGTTGTAGCCAGTCCAGAGGAGGCCACCAAGATGCTCAGAGGGCTGCAGCAGCTCTGCTCTGAGGACAGGCTGAGAGAGTTGGGGCTCTGCAGCATGGAGAAGAGAAGGCTTCCAGGAGACCTTGGAGTNCCCACAAGGACAGGAATTGCTAAGGGGCCTGCTTCAGGGAGTCATCAAATGGTTTAGGTTGGAAGGGACCTCAAAGATCAGCCAGTTCCAAGCCCCTGCCATAGGCAGGGACACTTCCCACTAGAACAGGTTGCTCAAGGCTTCATCCAGCCTGGCCTTGGATACCTCCAGGGAGGTTGTGGAGCACAGAAGCACAGAATGTGATCACATTCTGTGCTTCTGTGCTCCACAACCTCCCTGGAGGTATCCAAGGCCAGGCTGGATGAAGCCTTGAGCAACCTGTTCTAGTGGGAAGTGTCCCTGCCTATGGCAGGGGCTTGGAACTGGCTGATCTTTGAGGTCCCTTCCAACCTAAACCATTTGATGACTCCCTGAAGCAGGCCCCTTAGCAATTCCTGTCCTTGTGGGTAGGTGCTGGAGGAGCACAGGTAAGACATGATGGTCTGAAATGACCTTTGGTTGTAATGCCAGCCTAGATCAGACTCTGGCTTTTCCTCATCACTGTTTTTCTGTACACCCTGTGCTGATCTCTTTTGGTACTGTGCCCCAGCAGCCACCACCTCTCAGATCTCTGCAGGAAGAAGAGTTGCTGCTGTGGGTGGTGGGGGAGGAAAGAGGTTGAATGGCAACATCTGTGTGTGCACACACATGGCTCCAGCAGCTTTGATGCACTGAGGTGAAAGTGGTTGAAGGGTGGGTGTGAACCATGTGAAGGGAGTCCTGGCATCAACGGTTAGAAGGGTGATGAAGCTGGTGAGGACCTGGAGAACAGGTCTGGTGAGGAGCAGCTGAGGGAACTGGGGTTCTTCAAGTCTGGAGGAGGCTGAGGGCAGACCTCATTGCTCTCTACAGCTCCCTGAAAGGAGGCTGCAGTGAGGTGGGGGTTGGGCTCTGCTCCCTAATATCAAGTGATAAAAGGAGAGGAAATGGCCTGAAATTATGCTAAGGGAGGGTTAGGTTGGAGATGAGGGGAAATTTGTTTGCTGCCAAGAGTGGTTAGGACTTGGCACAAGGCTGCTCAGGGAGGTGGTGGAGTTACCATGCCTGAAGGGGTTCAGTGACATGGTTTGGGGGCCATGGTGGCATTGGGTNGTGCTTCTGTGCTCCACAACCTCCCTGGAGGTGTTCAGGACCAGGCTGGATGAGCCCTTGAGTGACCTGTTCTAGTGGGAGGTGTCCCTGCCTATGGCAGGGGCTTGGAACTGGCTGAGCTTTGAGGTCCCTTCCAACCTAAACCATTCTATGTTGGACTCGATCTCGGGAGATCTTTGTTACTAAAGTGGACCACCTGCTGCAGAGCCAAGTCTCCAGGGTGCATCTGTTCACTTGCAGTGGCAAAATGGTGCCTGCAAGGGCTGGGTGTCAGCCTGCAGCTGCATCTGCCCTGTGATTTCTGAGCCAGCTCCGGCTCCCTCCTGCAGAACACGGCACAAAACCTCATCTGAAGAGCAGGCAGTCGGCGACCTGCTCTTCCCCCTTGCCCACTCCACTTCCCACCTGCCCTCCCGCAGGTGCCGGCCAAACCTCCAAGGCAACCCACGTCCAGATTCCCTCCGCCAGCCACTCCTTTAGTCCATTTTTGGCTACAAACTACCTCGAGGACGCTGCCACCGCTCTGCCCCGCGATGCTCCTCCGCGACCGCTAAGCACCGGAGCCGCCGAGCCGGCTCCGCGATTCCGCGCCGCGTTTCGCAGGCGCCCGGTAGCTTTCCCTCAGCCCCGCTGCGTGCGGACTGCGCTGTACTATTTGAGGCGGGCGCGGGTGGAAGAACACGGCGGTGCCAGCCGTCCGCCGAGCGGGGCCGGCGGCGGCGCAGGGATCCGGGCCGCGGTGCTGAGGCCGCCTGTCAGTCAGAGCGGCGGCGCCGGGACGCGGCCGGGGCGCAGCCGGCAGAAGGCGGTGCAGGGGACTACGCGCGGTAACGGAGCCGGAGCGCGGCCGGCAGCGGGAAGGAGCAGCGGCGAAAGGGGGACGCGGAGAGGAAAAAAAAAACCAACGACCAACCCAAAACATAAAGGAAGAAGGAAAAAGGGAAGGGAAAAAAAAATAACACCCGCAAAAAGAAAACCTGCACGGAGCGGGCTGCGTCTCTGCCGAACCGCAGGAAAAGGCTATTGCAGGAGCGGCTCTCCCTCAGCCGGCTGCGATGCTGCTGGCCGCCGTACTGCCCTGGACGCTGGTTTTGCTTGGAGCCGCAGGTACGAGCGGGGCGCGGCCCGGAGCTGGGGCGGGGTAGAATCGGGACCTGGCGAAGCGAACAATGGGGTCGGGCGGACTCTGCCGCCGCTGCCCTGCCGCTGAGGCTTGCGGGGGGGAAAACGGTCCGCGGTGCGGGGTGTCGTGTCCTCCCCCCTCCCTTTGCTGACCGCGCCCGGTGTGCGTGCCCGGGTAGCTGTTGGGTGTACATTGTTCGTTGTCGAGGGAGCCGGAGGAGAAAGATGGTTCGGGCAGTGCCAATTTGACAGCAGAAAGCGGAGGGGTGGAGGTGTGGGGGGGGGCGCCTATATGAGAAGGGTGCGAGCGAGCGGCTTGTGCTGCGCCCTGGCACTGCTGTCCGCGGCTGCGACGGCAGCAATCACTCACTCCGCGGGGAGTCCGTCTCCCCGGGGCTGGGCTTTCGGTGTGCCGAGAGCCCTAGACAATGGAGATGGGGAAGGAGGAGGTGAGCGGAGCGGGGAGGATGCTACGTGCGCGGTGCTAATGGTGTCGCCGTGCGAGGAGGCGGCGGATTTTCGTTGTCGCGTCAATTTCATTGTGAATGTTGAAGATGCTGCTGCGCTACGCAGCGGTGTCCGCCTCCGCCCCCGCCCATCCGCCCTCCTTCTTGCGAGCGCTGCATGTGCGGGGCAGAGATTGCAGGCGAGGCGGGGAGCGGTGCGGCTGCGGTTAAAGGCGGGGGTTAGAGCGGGGCGGAGGGGAGAATGGCCGCGGCGCTGCGGGAGGGTTGCGGAGGGGCTGCCGGTCGGAGGAGCGGGGCCTGGCGGGGGCCTGGGCTGCGCCCCGTTGCCGTTAAGGGAGCGGCAGGCGGCGACAGCGGCCAATCGGGAGCGGGCGGCCCCGGGCGGGAGCGGCCGTTAGCCGCTGGGGTCGCCAACGCCCGTAGCGGTGCCGGTGCCGCCCGGGCCGCGCCGCTCCGCCCACCCTGGCTGGGTGCGGTCTCCGCCACACCTGTGCTGGCACCGCCTCTCCGCCGGCGACACCGGCCGGGGCTGCCAGCCCGCGGTGAGCCTCGCCGCGTCCTGCCCCGTGCTCTGCGCTGTCCTCACCTGCACCCGCCGGGAAGGGTTCCCCAGAGCCTTCTGCGCCCGTTCTTGGCTGTGTCAGTCAGGTCCTCTCCTACAGGTCCTCACACCACTTCTCCCCCTCCTTCTTTGCAAGCGTCGTGACCCGAAGCACCCGCACTGTCCCTGCTGCCCTTAGCTCCGAGCTCTCATTGCCTTCTCGCAGCCCCTCTTCAGCTCATCCCTCCGTGCCCGTTTGCTGATCGCTGCCACCGTCAGCTCACTAAAGCTCCCTCCTCTGCAGGTCGCCGCTGTCGCAGGGTAGCTTCTCTACCTGCTTCAGGTCCTCGCAGCCTACCCAAGTGCACTGCTCCTTCTCATCGCTGCTATTGCAGACCCCACGGCACAGCTTCTTTTCACCCTTCCCTACAGCTCTGCCCTTTAGCTCTTCTCATCCTCGTTCCCACAGCGCCCGTTCCTTATCTCCCGAAGCTGTTACTCCTGCTGTAGCTCTGTCTGCCGGCACAGTAACAATTACTATCTGGTGGCTCAATTCCAGCTCCTGTCATGGCCGACCATTGCCACCAGTGTGCTCAAGTCTGTTGCTAAATCGAGCCACCTGTTTAACATCAGCGCAACACCTCGCCTTAACGACCCGCAGCCCTCCCGTGCTCTAAGCACTGCTGGAGAGCTTCTCTGGATTGTAATCTCTTAAAAGCATATTGCTCTTTGTCTGGGGGGGGGAACACACACACACAGTGCCAGCGCAGGTTTTTCACCCTAGCCAGCTCTGCATCTGGCACAGCCACGCCCTCTGATCACCATCCCTGTTCTTATCTCAGCCATTATAAGATGCCAGGCTCTGTGATTCCATGGCTTGTGCCCCTCTGATATGCACTCAGCAATGGGGGGAAGAATAAAGCTTTCCCCAGCTCCTTTTACCAGGGGGAATAGCTGGAAGTTAGCAAAGCAAAATTCTCTATGCTACACCCTCTGATCACCATCCCTGTTCTTATCTCAGCCATTATAAGATGCCAGGCTCTGTGATTCCATGGCTTGTGCCCCTCTGATACTCACTCAGCAATGGGAGGGAAGAATAAAGCTTTCTACCCCAAGAATAAAGCTATTTCCCCCCTCTTTTCAGGGGAAATAGCTGGAAGTTAGCAAAGAAAAATTCTGTGTTGTCATCTGTTGCCCCCACTCAAGTCCATGTTTATCCAATAATAATAATAATGATGAACGTGTAGAGTGCCTGGGGAGCTGCACAGCTGGAAGTGGACTGTTAAATCAGCAGCAAATGGAGAACACAGCCCCCAGATGAAATATTAAACAGCTAGAACAAAGCAGCAGCAGTGGCTATGGTCACAGCAGCACCCAGCACCTCGGTGCTGCTTTCCATGCTGAAGGATGCTTTGGTCTTCTAAAGCTGGCCCATTTTTTTTTTGTCTTGTTTGCCCACTACAGTCTGTAAAGGGGGGAGAAAGGTTGTGGCTTTGGAAGCTGGGATGTTGAGGTGGCAGTGAAAAAGGGGGAGCAGCTACGGTGATGGTAATAAAGAACTCCCAGCTCCAGCTTTACAGTGAGAGCAGACAAGAGATAGATGCTCATTAGGGAAGAATCCCTGCAGAAACTGCTGTCTGAGCAACGCTTCTGTGGTGAGTTCAGGACAAAAACCTTGGGTTTACATCTTTGAGGGGGGATTCCACCTTTTGTGTGGATTCCTGTGGTCTCTCTTGAGTGGTGATCTTATTTAATCTCCTATTATCTCATCGTTTCCAGGCTGATTTAATAGATAAGCACAGCAGATGGCTCATCTCCATTTCCATACCAACAACTATCAGTTCTTAAACAGCAGTGTTTGCTGTAAACTTCATCCTCTTGCTATGGATGAACTTGGGAAGTCCTGACCTGGTTGATATTTTTGGTGGAGGGGGTTATTTTGTTGGCTTTTGTGTTCTTTTTCTTTTTTTTAAGCATATTTAATACTAATTCCACAAATATCCATTTTTAACATGTTTTAAAGCTTGTGGCTGCTCTCCAGACTTAAAAGTGCCTTTACTTTTCTTGGCTCATCTCCAGAAACATGTTTTAAGGGTAGGCTTTCCTGCTCTTGGGCATGAAGAAATTGGTTTGCTGTTGATACAGAGTGGTTTGGTTCCTTTCTTGGGGGTGTGTGGGGATGGGGGTGTCTGTGTTTATTTGTTTGCTTGCTTTTTCTTGATGTGGGGAGGGGAGTTGGGTGATGCCAGGGGTTTGCCTTGACTGGCTGGCAGGAAAGCAGAACCAATTGATGGGAGGAGGAGGAGGAGGAGGGGGATACTGCATCTGCTGCCATCAGTCTGCAAGGGACAGCAAAATAGCTTTAGTAAGAGACAAAAGCAGGTTTTATTTCCTCATTTCAAAGGCCATCCTGCACTTTCAGTCTTTCTCTGGCACAGCTGGTGGTACTGTTTATCTAGAGGATGCCCAGCTCTAAGAGGGGGGGGTGGGTTGGTTGGTGTCCTTCGGTGGCTTTTGAAGCATGGCCTTTTGCAAGCCGTACTTGAGTGCGATTTGCTTTGTCCTTAACGATTCTGTGGTTCTTTAACTTGCCACTTGCAAACCCTAAGATGCTCTGAGCCTGTGGGGGAAGCTGTTTGCTTTGGAAGCCTCTGTCACAGCTTTTTACACCAGGGAGAAGGTGAGAGGCCTGGAGCACAGCCCTACGAGGAGAGGCTGAGGGAGCTGGGATTGGTTAGCCTGGAGAAGAGGAGGCTCAGGGCAGACCTTATTGCTGTCTACAACTACCTGAGGGGTGGTTGTAGCCAGGAGGAGGTTGCTCTCTTCTCTCCGGCAGCCAGCACCAGAACAAGAGGACACAGCCTCAGGCTGTGCCAGGGGAAATTTAGGCTTGAGGTGAGGAGAAAGTTCTTGACTGAGAGAGTCATTGGCTACTGGAATGGGCTGCCCAGGGAGGCGGTGGAGTCGCCGTCCCTGGAGCTGTTCAAGGCAGGATTGGACGTGGCACTTGGTGCCATGGTCTAGCCTTGAGCTCTGTGGGAACAGCTTGGGCTTGATGATCTGTGAGGGCGCTTCCAACCTTGGGGGTGAGACTGTGAGACTGTGATACAGCCTAGACTCAGCCAGTTGGAAATGGAGTGAAGCTTTGTCCTTACAGCTGAGCACAAGAAACAAGCAGAGGTTTACAATCTCCACAGCTACAGACAGAAACAGCCAAGTTAAAAAGTAATGCAGCAACACAACAGCCCTCCCAGAAACCAGAGTGCCCAGGAGGGGCTCCCAACCACCCTAACACCTTCTCCCCACCCCTCTACCTTACCCCAGACTTTGCCTTAGACTCAGTGTAGTTTGGAGAGTTGGCCAGGGGGGGTTAGGAGGCAGAAGGATTAGTCAGGCAGGTTAGAGAGAGAAGTGCAGCCCAAAAAGCCCAGAGAGAGGCTCCCTTATCTATGTCTCTTCCAACCTTGGTGATACTGTGAGACTGTGAGAAAGTGAAGTAGGAGCCCTGGCAGCGTTTCCCAGGTGCAGTGCAAAGATAGTGCCGGTGATGTTTGACCTACAACAGCTTTTATTCCTTTCTACAACAGGGAGGATGTCTGAAGGGTGTGTCTGTGGAGTGAACTACAGCTCCCAAGCATCCTCCCCTGTCCTGACCGGGTTCCTTTGCGCATGTTTTCAAAGGTCTGGCTGGGTCGGTTTGCATCACAGCAGAGCTCTGCTCTTAAAGTGTAAAGGGAGAGGGAGGGGGGGAAGCAACAACAACAGAAAAAGAGCCACCAGGCAAAATAAGCTTTGAGACATAAAAATGACAGAATCCAATTGCAAGGTCAGCTGTGTGCTGCCTCTGGCTCCTTTTGTTTAGGAAAACACATTTAAAGCCCTGGGTGATGCAAAGGGATGTAAATGAGGTGGGTTTGGCTGCGGTGCCCTTTCAGTTGATGGTGTTGAAACGCAGCTTCCCCACTGCAGCTGCTCATTAGGGAGGTTGCCTTTTGAAGTTCCCCGTCGGAGCCAAATGGAAGCCTTTCAGCCCTTCCCAGGGGCTGGGGCAGTAGTCACCAAGGACCAGAATGAGATTTATTTCCCCCCCTCCCCACTCTGTGCTTTTCAGTTAATGATAGAAGTGCCTAAAATCAGTGGAAGGGCTAAAGGGTGAACTGCAGATTAAAAGAATTCCTTTATTCTCCTCTGCCCTGGTCAGACCTCATCTTGAATACTGTGTTCAGTTTGGGGCTCCCCCAGTTGAAGAGGGACAGGGATCTGCTGGAGAGGGTTCAGTGGAGGGCTATGNGAGAGGTTGTGGAATCTCCTTCTGTGGAGCCTTTCCAGGCCTGTCTGGATGTGTTCCTGTGTGCCCTGAGCTAGGTTGTATGGTCCTGCTCTGGCAGGGGCTTGGACTGGATGATGTCCTTGGGTCCTTTCCAACCCCTGAGATCCTGTGAGCCTGTGATTCCACTGGGCTGCATCAAGAGAAATGTGGCAGCAGGTCAAGGGCCCCTCTGTACTGCTCTGGTGAGACCCCACCTGCAGTACTGCATCCAGTTCTGGAGTGTCTATTACAAGAAAGATCTGGAAGGTGTCCAGAGAAAGGCCATGAGGATGATCAGAGGTCTGCAGCTGCTCTGCTATGAGGAGAGACTGAGGGAGTTGGGGCTCTTCAGGCTGGAGAAGAGAAGGCTCCAAGGAGCCTTCTTGTGGCCTGCTGGTATCTTAAGAGAGCTACAGGGAAGCCAAGGAGGGAATTTTTAGGGTTTCAGGTAGTGATAGGACTAGGGGGAATGGAGTAAGACTAGAAATGGGTGGATTCAGTTTGGCTGTTAGGAAACTCTTCACCATGAGGGTGGTGAGAGACTGGCACAGGTTGCCCAGGGAGACAGTGAAAACCTCATCCATGGAGGTGTTTAAGGCCAGGCTGGATGTGGCTCTGAGCAACTTGATCTAGTGTGAGGTGTCCCTGCCCATTGCAGGGTGCTTGGAACTGGATGATCCTTGAGGTCCCTTCCAACCCTGACAATTCTCTGATTCTAAGTCCAGCAGCTTCCACTGTCTGCAAGATGCTGATGAGGTGGTAGAATGCTAGAATGGTTTGAGTTGAAAGGGACCTTCAGCACCACCTAGGTCTATTCCCCCTGTGGTGAATACAGGGAATGATACCTGCAGCTTACAGCCCTTGCTCTGTGCAGGGTAGGTGAGGATGCATTTGAAAGTGCCCAGGGCTGTCTGCTGTTACATTTTTTTGACCTCATTGCAGCCTTTGGCATCTGAGGTTGCTTTTACATGACAGGCAACATGGACATTGGAGGTACTTCAACAAAACTCTTCTCTGGATAGATGTAGAATGTGAGTAGCCTTAGTTCTGATAACTTCAGATCTTCAAGCAGCTGATGATGGAAAAAACTGATTTGGAAGAGTAGCTAACAATGAATTATCCTGCTAAAGAAGTGCCAACTGCTTTAAGATCTTGGCTGCTTTCTCTGCAGAAGCACAACTGTGGTGGATGGTCACATAGCACTGCACTTAATAGGTGACATAAGAATCCTTATAACTCCTTTCTGGACTTGAAGCCATCACACTTAAGTGAGTAATTAGTGTAGCTATTTAGCAGTCATTTGAATTTGGCTATTCACAGCAGGAAACGGGGAACTGTGGTATGGGTGAAGAAAATCAGTTGCTTGTGCCTGAAGATGTCTTAACTCTGTCCTGGGTGAAGAAAATCAGTTGCTTGTGCCTGAAGATGTATTAACTCTGTCCTGGGTGAAGAAAATCAGTTGCTTGTGCCTGAAGATGTCTTAACTCTCTCCTGTGTGTTCAGAATTAGCCCTCAGGTGCATAAACAAGGGGGAGATGTTTGCAGCTCAAGTCTACAGTTGGTCACTCTCTCCACAGCACAGGCTCTGTGTTTCCCTCCTCCCTCTCCAGGTCTCTAAGGTACTAAAGCTCTGTGAGGTTCTGAGTGTCCACAGAAGTCAGTGGCAGAGTGGGCAGGAGTTGGCTTGAAGCCAGGTCGCAGAAGGACACAATGCCAGGGCATGGCAGGAGCTGATCCCCAGGTGCTGCTTGGCACCACAAAGCCTTCCTCAACATTTCTGTTCATCTAACACCCTAAACCCACAGAATCACTGAAACATCAGGTTGGAAAAGCCCTCCAGGATCACCAAATCCAACCTAGAACCCTGCTCTCCAAGATTCACCTTAAACCCTATCCCTAAGCACCACATCCAAATGACTTTTAAACACATCCAGGGTTGGTGACTTCACCACCTCCCTGGGCAGCTCATTTCAGTGCCTTATCCTACAACTATTTCCACTGGCAGTTTGTAATGGCAGGGATCAAAGCCTAGAGCTGTAAATCTGCTACAAGAAAATGAGTGGTTTAGCTTGGAGAGGAGATGACTAAGGGATGACCTCATTCATGTTCATATATATGTAAGGGGTGAGTGCCAGGAGGCTGCAGCCAGCCTCTTCTTGGTGATGGAGCCCCCATTACAAGAGGGATGTGGAGATGCTGGAGAGTGTCCAGAGCAGGGCCAGGAGGATGCTGAGAGGGCTGCAGCAGCTCTGCTGTGAGCACAGACTGAAAGAGTTGGGGCTGTGCAGGCTGGAGCAGAGGAGGCTCCCAGGTGACCTTCTTGTGGCCTTCCAGGATCTGAAGGAGGATCCAGAAAAGCTGGGGAGGGACTTTTGAGGGTGTGAGGGAGTGGCAGGAGTGGGGGGAATGGAGCAGAGCTGGAGGTGGGGAGAGTGAGGCTGGAGGTGAGGAGGAAGTTGTTGAGCAGGAGAGTGGTGAGAGGCTGGAATGGGTTGCCCAGGGAGGTGGTTGAGGCCCCATGGCTGGAGGTGTTTCAGGCCAGGCTGGCTGAGGCTGTGTGCAGCCTGCTCTAGGGTAGGGTGTCCCTGGGCATGGCAGGGGGCTTGGAACTGGCTGCTCCTTGTGGTCCCTTCCAACCCTGACTGGTTCTATGCTTCTAAGAGCTTGGCTGTGACACTTGGTGGCAGCGTTTGGCTGAGGTGGTGGTGTTAGCTCCTAGGCTGGACCGGATGATCTCAGAGGTCTTTTTTTTTTCCCCAGCCCCATTGACTCTGCGGTTGCAGAGGTGGCCCAAGAGATGAGCAGTCGCTTTGGGGGTGTTTACACAACGCTGGCAAATTGCTCTTCGTGTGTGGCATTTGTTGCACGATCTGATGCTTTAAAGTAAACCACTGGGAGGGGGGGGAGGGGTAATTGAAGTGAACCTCAGGGTTTGGCAATGCCTGTCGGTGGCTCCTCACATCCCACCGAAACAAAAAAGCAGAGCTGCCTCCGCATCTTAATCACTGCTTCAAAAGGGAAGGTTGCCTGATTTGCATTGTGCTTGTACTGAGGAGTCCCAGGGAAGGGGAGGAAGGAGGTGGGGGAGGAGGAGGAGAAAGAAAAAGAAGGAGGGGAGCAGGGCGGTGGAATTGGAATTGTTGTGCTCAAAAGGGTTTTTTTTTTCTTTCCATTCAAGTGGCCAGGCTGAAAGCAGCAGAATGAGCGCAGTGTGCTGGGGCAGGACGGAGCCGCTGGGTCGCTGTTTCATGTGCAGCAGCCCTGCCTTGTCCGGGGGCTGAGCGCTGGGGGTAGGGTTAAGAGGGTAGCAGAGACTCCTGGTGCGATGTCACCTGCAGGGTGCAAGGTAGCTTCAGGTCAAGCTGCAGATGTCTTCTCCAGGGGGTGGAGAGAGAATGTTGGAGGGCGATGAGGGGACTGGAGCAGTGCCTGATGAGGGACCTGGGGCTGTTTAGTCTGATTAAATCCCCTCTCAGTCTTCTCTTCTCCAATGTTTATCAATATCTGAGGGCTGGGGGTCAGGAGGCAGGGACAGGCTCTGCTCACTGCTCCCTGGGATAGGACAAGCAGCAATGGATGGAAGCTGCAGCACAGGAGGTTCCAGTTCAGCACAAGGGGGAATTTCTTGCCTGGAAGGGTCCCAGAGCCCTGGCACAGGCTGCCCAGAGAGGTTGTGGAGTCTCCTTCTGTGGAGCCTTTCCAGGCCTGTCTGGATGTGTTCCTGTGTGCCCTGAGCTAGGTTGTGTGGTCCTGCTCTGGCAGGGGGCTTGGACTGGATGATCTCTTTGGGTCCCTTCCAGCCCCTGACATCCTCTGATCCTGTGACTGGAGACCAAGAGCCTTTTCCTGAGGAAAGCTGACACCAGAGCTGGGTTGTCTGTGCCTGCAGCACCAGAGACATGGCAGCTACTGCAGAGCTATCACAGAAGGGGTCTGGCTCTTTGGGTCCCTTCCAACCCCTGACATCCTCTGATCCTGTGTGGTGGAGTGTTTAGTGTGTTTGTGAAACCTGTGAGAAGTTGTGGATGCCTTCTCCCTGGAGGTGTTCAAGGCCACGTTGGATGAGGCCTTGAACAACCAAGTCTAGATGAGAGATATCCCTGCCTGTGGCTGGGAGGTTGGACTAGATGATCTTTGAGGTCCCTTCCAACCTAAGCCATCTGATGAGCCAGGAAGGGCTAAGGAGGTTCTTCTCCCTCTCTACTCTGCCCTAGGGTAGATGACAGCTGGAGTATTGTGTCCAGTTTTGGGATCCCAAATTTAAGAGAAACAGAGATCTGGTGGAGAGAGTCCAACAGAGAGCCATGACCATGACTTGGGGACTTGAGCATGTCCCCATGGAGAGAGGCTGAGAGCCCTGGCTGTGTTTAGTCTGGAGAAGAGAAGGCTGAGAGGGGATCTGATCAATGTATACAAATATCTGATGGGTGGAGGCAGATGGAGAGGCACAATCTCTTTTTGGTGGTGCACAGTGCTAAGACAAGGAACAGTGGGTACAAACTGGGACAGAGAAGGTTCCAGCTCAAGATGAGGAGAAACTTCTTTAGGGGGCCTGCAAGAAAGATGGGGAGGAGGTTTTTAGGCTGTCAGGTATAGGGCAGGGGGGAATGGAACAAAGCTGGAAATGGGGAGATTCAGACTTCTGTGCTCCACAACCTCCCTGGGCAACCTGTGCCAGTGTCTCCTCACCCTCCCTCTCTGTGCTCCACACCCTCCCTGGGCAACCTGTGCCAGTGTCTCCTCACCCTCCCTCTCTGTGCTCCACACCCTCCCTGGGCAACCTGTGCCAGTGTCTCCTCACCCTCCCTCTCTGTGCTCCACACCCTCCCTGGGCAACCTGTGCCAGTGTCTCCTCACCCTCCCTCTCTGTGCTCCACACCCTCCCTGGGCAACCTGTGCCAGTGTCTCCTCACCCTGACTTCCAAGATTTTCTTCCTCCCTGGAGGTGTTTAAGGCCAGGCTGGATGAGGCCTTGAGCAGCCTGCTCTAGTGGGAGGTGTCCCTGCCTATGGCAGGGGGTTGGAGCTGGATGATCCTTGAGGTCCCTTCCAACCTAAACCATTCTATGATTCCATGATCTCCAGTCTAAATTTCCCCTCCTCCAGCTTCTTTAATCCATTCCCTCTGCTCCCATCACTCCAGCCCCTTCCTACCTTTCCTTTAGGTCCACACTCAGCTCCCAGAAGGCTGCTCTAAGGTCTGTATTGCTGCAAGCTGCAATGACTTTTGCTAACCTATTTTACACCTGCTGAAACCATGAAGGATTTAATTGAAGGAGGAAATGAGCAGCCTGGTGAGGAAGCTTTTATTTTAACCCCCCACATAGACCCTGCCTTGCTGCTCAACACTTACTCATTTGACCTGCTGCTTCCAATAATGATTTTGCTGGGGGTGGTAAGGCAGAAGTATAGAATAATGTGTGTAAACAGTGAGCTTTTTTCCTTGCTAGATGCTCTTTTAAATGCTGGTGCTGCTAGGATTGCAAACATTTAGCCTGTCAACCTTGCACAGCACTTCACACTTCTTCTGCTTTAAGAGTCAAAGTTTTCCTCTTTGTCACCAGTAAATCTCAGCACCATCAAGTGATGCATTCAGCTCACACCTGCCTGATTTCATTGAGTGGTGTAAGTTGGAAGGGACCTCAAAGATTATTCAGTTCCAGTCTCTCAGCCATGGGCAGGAATACCTCCCACCAGCACAGGTTGCTCAAAGCCTCTTCCAACCTGGTGTTGAACACCTCCAGGGAGGTTGTGGAGCACAGAATGTGATCAAAGACCACATTCTGTGCTTTTGTGCTCCACAACCTCCCTGGCCAACCTGTGCCAGTGTCTCCTCACCCTCCCTCTCTGTGCTCCACAACCTCCCTGGCCAACCTGTGCCAGTGTCTCCTCACCCTCATTGCCAAGAATTTCTTCCTCATCTCCACTCTCAATCTGCCCTCCTCAAGCTTCAATCCATTCCCTCTCCTCCTATCACTCCTAGCCCTTGTCAGAAGTCCCTTCCTGGCTTTCTTGTAGCCCCCTTCAGGTCCTGGAAGGCTGCTCCAAAGTCTTCTTTTCTCCATGCAGAGGCTGACAGAGCTTTAGAGGAAAAAAAGTCTTTTTTTTCTCTCTTGATGCCTTCATTTTCCCCCCCACACCTTTATGTGCTTCAAGGATGTGACCCTTTGTGAGAAGGCCATTGGTGATGTCCAGGGAGGTGGTGGAGTCGTCGTCAGGAGGGAGACTGGATGAGGCATTTAGTGCCATGGTCTGGTTGACTGGATAGGGCTGGGTGCTAGGTTGGACTGGATGATCTTGGAGGTCTCTTCCAACCTGGTTGATTCTGTGAGCCATGGCTTGCATCTTAGGCTTGCCCACATGCTCCAGATTCCATCTTTTAATGTAGCTGTGCTAATTAGATGCTGAACCTTCAGGCTAGATAAAAAAAGTCTCTTTTCTCTTTTGTTATCCTCCTGTGGCTTGGTAGCTGGCTGCAGAGTGTCAGGTCTGGGGAATGATGAGTGCCATATTCAGAAGCTGTTGTTCTAAATTTGGGACATGCAAAGGAGCCCTGAGATTTAAAAATAGCAAATCTCACACTACAACTTCTTTTGTGTCTTGTTGGGCTCTGCATTATTGATGCACCTCTGCAGTGGTTTTATCTTTGCTTGCTCTGCAGATGCAGTTGTGATTTATTATTCATTGAGACATTCAGAAGTCCTGCAAAATCTGTGTCTGAAAGGGACCTACAGAAAAAGCTGTGGAGAGGCTTTTTAGGCTCTTGGGGAGTGCCAGGACTAGGGGGAGTGGAGCAAAGCTGGAGGTGGGGAGAGTCAGTCTTTGAGAAGAGTCCTGCAGCTGGGTCAAGGCAATGCCAAGCACAAATCCAGGCTGGGCAGTGAGTGGCTGAAAGCAGCCCTGAGGAGAGGGACTTGGGGGTGCTGCTGGAGGAGAAGCTCAACAGGAGCCAGCAGTGTGCACTTGCAGCCCAGAAAGCCAAGCAGAGCCTGGGCTGCAGCAGCAGAAGTGTGGCCAGCAGGGCCAGGGAGGTGATTCTCCCCCTCTGCT
>WAAF01009864.1:0-12025 GCA_013400475.1 Tricholaema leucomelas | reverse complement strand
GTGTCCTGAGCAGTGCTGAGCACAGGGGCAGCAGAACCTCCCTTGTCCTGCTGCCCACAACTGTTCCTGATTCCCTCCACTCCCTTTGCTCTCTGCTCATATTTGCTGCTTGCCTTCTGAGGTTGGTTGGGTGTCAGTGTGCAGCTGAGCAGTGGATTGGTAGCAGATGAACCCAGGCTCTCGTAGAGGGTGATGGAGCAGAGCTCACATGTGAGGGGAGGGGGGGAGGAAGAGGGGACGGCTGCAAGTGTCCACGTTAGTGATTCCTGTACTTGGCAAGCAAGCCACACACTGAGCCAGCCGAGTGTGGCTTGTTCTGAGGGGCAAAATCTGTTCTCTCATCAGGCAAACAGGGACCCTGCTGGCATCGGGCATCCTGCTGTGCCCCTGGCTAAGCGTGTCTACCTAGACACCAGCTGGCTGAGCTGCCAGACAAAGCTTGCTGACATGCAAATGGAGATCAGGTATTATCTGGCTCCTCCTCGCAGCTCTCTCTTGGGTGTGCTGGAGCTGTCTGTATGGAAATCCGAGCGAGCAGCTGCCTGTAGGGAGCTCAGATAAGCATGGAAAGCTCTGGGGCCATTGTCTGCAGGCTTCTGCCCCTGGGCTCATCTGCCATGCCAGGAGCCAACTACATCTGTTACTATTTTGGGTCATTCTTTCTTTAGGAGATCTTTTGGTGTCTGGTCCCTAGGGAGGTTTGCAGCATGGGTACTGAATTAGTGACTGTAATTGACCCAAAGAGCATGGGCTGGGAGGAGAGCAAGTTTGCAGATGACACTAAGCTGGGGGCAGATGTGACTGAGTTGGAGGGCAGAAGGGCTCTGCAGCGGGACCTTGACCACCTGGACAGATGGGCAGAGTCCAGTGGGATGGCATTCAATGGCTCCAAGTGCAGGGTGCTGCACTTTGGCCACAACAACCCCATGCAGAGCTACAGACTGGGGTCAGAGTGGCTGAGAGCAGCCAGACAGAGAGGGATCTGGGGGTGCTGATGGATACCCACCTGAACATGAGCCAGCAGTGTGCCCAGGTGGCCAAGAGAGCCAGTGGCATCCTGGCCTGCATCAGGAATGGTGTGGCCAGCAGGAGCAGGGAGCTCATTCTGCCCCTGTACTCTGCACTGGTTAGACCACACCTTGAGTACTGTGTCCAGTTCTGGGCCCCCCAGTTTAAGAGGGACATTGAGATGCTTGAACGTGTCCAGAGAAGGGCAACGAGGCTGGGGAGAGGCCTCGAGCACAGCCCTACGAGGAGAGGCTGAGGGAGCTGGGATTGTTTAGCCTGGAGAAGAGGAGGCTCAGGGCAGACCTTATTGCTGTCTACAGCTACCTGAGGGGTGGTTGTAGCCAGGAGGAGGTTGCTCTCTTCTCTCAGGCAGCCAGCACCAGAACAAGAGGACACAGCCTCAAGCTGTGCCAGGGGAAGTTTAGGCTTGAGGTGAGGAGAAAGTTCTTCCCTGAGAGAGTCATTGGCTACTGGAATGGGCTGCCCAGGGAGGTGGTGGAGTTGCCGTCCCTGGAGCTGTTCAAGGCAGGATTGGACGTGGCACTTGGTGCCATGGTCTAGCCTTGAGCTCTGTGCTAAAGGGTTGGACTTGATGGTCTGTGAGGTCTCTTCCAACCTTGGTGATACTGTGAGACTGTGAGAAGAGGATCTGGGCACCCAGGCTGGTGCTCTGTGTGACTGTGAGCTGGCAGCCTGCAAAGCTGTGGTGAGGAGCAGGCTTCTCCTTGGTGTCCAGGACAGCAAAAAGCCATCAGCTAGAAAAGGTTTGCTGCTTGCTGAAGGCTTATTGGGTTTGTAACAGGCAGCATGACAGGAAGGTGCTAAGCTCTTCCTCTTCAGGTTCCTTTCTGACAGGCATCTTGGAGCTATTGCTGTGAGTGTCTTTCTGTCCCATCAAGAGATGCTCAGCTCAGAAATGCTTCTTGTTGGACTTCCCTGCTCATGGAATCCTGATGAATTTGGTTCTGTGTGGTGTGGTCTGTACAGCATTTTTTGCCTCTCACTTTAGTTGATTGCAGCTCATTTTCTTCCCTTAGTGTTTCATTCTTTGTCGTTGTTTTCCTTACTCAAAATGGGATTTGCTGCAGTTGTGTTGCAGGCTGAGGGGAGTGAAAGTTGCACTTTTGGTCTGCTTTCTGTGGTGGTTGAATTTCTTGCCTTAGAATCATAGAATCAGGCAGGTTGGGTGAGACCAACAAGCTCATCCAGTCCAACCTAGCACCCAGCCAGTGCCTGTGGAGCTTGGCTCAGCCTGCCACGGAGGATCTTTGCTCAGAGCTCTGTGTATCAGCTTGGCCACTTCTACCTTTACTCTGCTCAGCTCATATCCAATGCCCTTCAGCACTGCCACACTGAAATCACTTTGATGTTAGCCAAAGCTTGTACCTGGACAATCATAGAATCAAGCAGGTTGGAAGAGAGCTCCAAGCTCAGCCAGCCCAACCTAGCACCCAGCCCTGCCCAACCAACCAGACCATGGCACTAAGTGCCCCAGCCAGGCTTGGCTTCAACACCTCCAGCCACAGCCACTCCACCACCTCCCTGGGCAGCCCATTCCAATGCCAATCACTCTCTCTGCCAACAACTTCCTCCTCACATCCAGCTTAGACCTGCCCTGGCACAGCTTGAGGCTGTGTCCCCTTGTTCTGTCCCTGGCTGCCTGGCAGCAGAGCCCAACCCCACCTGGCTACAGCCTCCCTGCAGGGAGCTGCAGACAGCAATGAGCTCTGCCCTGAGCCTCCTCTGCTGCAGGCTGCACACCCCCAGCTCCCTCAGCCTCTCCTCCCAGGGCTTGTGTTGTGATCTGCACTGTCTTCATGCTTCCTGCAGCCTCTACTAGCTGCTTTTCCCTGGGCTTTCTGGGGAGGAGAGGGAGTCATCTGGCAGATGCTGCTGGAATTTGGTTGTGGAATACAGAAATACATTGTGGCTCAAAAGAAACCCATCCCTGGCTCCCGACGCTCTGAGGAAGCTTTCCAGACCCTGCTATGGGCTTCATTACAGCAAAGCAAGCAGTTGTTAGTGGCAGGAGAAATGTATTCAGGAGATTGCTATTCCTGCAATTTCAGAGCTGTGCAGCTGTGTGGGGGGACTTGATAACAGACCAGCCAGGGGCCCCATCTGTTTCCAATAAAACACAGAGGGGGAAAAAATGCAAAAGTGGCAGGCAGGAGCAGTTGTGGAGTGCAGATTGGGAGGCGAGTCCCAGCAGTTGTCTGCTGCCAATTTCCTCTCCCTCTCTTTCTGTGTCTTCCTAATGAGAAGTGAGCATCTAAGGAGGGATGAGGGAGGTGGAATTTTGTCCTCTTGCTTGCCTTTCTTTCTTCTCCCCAAGAATATGGATTTGCTATTTATGTGCTGGGTGCTGTCTGCAGAAGGAGCTGTAGGAAAGCACTTTGCATAGCTGCAGCCCTGGGAGCCAGGCAGCAATGGAGCTCTTTAAGTCTTTGCAGCGTTCAGAGCAGGAACCTCCAGCACAAGCTTCAGCTTTCTTTCTGCAGGTGAAGATCAGTTGGCTGCTGCTGCTGGACCTGAGCTGCTTTGCATCCTTAGGGCTCTGCCCTGATGATTTTCATTACCTGGGCTTTTCCTGAGAGAAACCTGCAGGTCTGCAGATGCTCTCCTCTTGCATATCCATTCCTGCCTCAACCCATGGACCTGCCTGCTAGCAGACAGCAGTGACTCTGGGTTCCAGTCTTAAGTTGGTTTTCATAGACTTGTAGAATCAAGCAGGTTAGAAGAGACCTCCAAGCTCCTCCTGGTTAGTGGTGTCCTGAAGAAGATGCTGTGAAGGTTGAGTTTCACTTCTTAAGGGGGCTGCTGGTTAGTGGTGTCCCAAAGAAGATGCTGTGAAGGTTGAGTTTTGTTCTTCTCAGACAGGTTTCCTGTGGTAGGCTCCTAAATGATCCCCTAAATCATAAAATCAAGCAGGTTGGAAGAGAGCTCCAAGCTCAGCCAGCCCAACCTAGCACCCAGCTCTGGCCAAGCAACCAGACCATGGCACTAAGTGCCCCAGCCAGGTTTGGCTTCAACACCTCCAGGCACAGCCACTCCACCACCTCCCTGGGCAGCCCATTCCAATGCCAATCACTCTCTCTGCCAGCAGCTTCCTCCTCACATCCAGCTTAGACCTGCCCTGGCACAGCTTGAGGCTGTGTCCCCTTGTTCTGTCCCTGGCTGCCTGGCAGCAGAGCCCAACCTCAACTCCCTTCCAGCCTGAACCATTCCGTGACTGAGAGCTGTGTCAAAGGAACCAGTTACCTCCAGCAGGTGTTACTGGGCTAGCTGGAGGTCTGTTGTCTCAGTAACAGAACTAAAGAGAACTTGCCAAGGAGACTGCTCAGGTCTCTTTGTGGCCATTGAAATCCTGGTGAGGCATTGCTCATCCCACCAAGGTTTTCTTCTCCAGCCTAGATCTGCTCTTTCTGCTTCCTGACTCCTTGCCCCAGGCTGTTCCTCAGCCTTATGCCTGCAGTGAGGGCAGTGGTGTTGGGCTTGATGATCTTAGAGGACTGCTCCAAGCAAAGCAGTTTGTGTGATCCCAGCCATGGGCTGTGGCAGCAGTCCCTCAGCAGGCTGTGCTGTGCCAAGGTGCCAAGCTCCCTCTCGTGGCTTGTTCAGCGTGGAGCTGAGACACAAGAATCAGAGCAGCATACAATCAGTCAGGGTTGGAAGGGACCACAGGGATCTAGTTCCCAACCCCCCCTGCCGTGGGTAGGGACACCTCACACTAGAGCAGGCTGTCCACAGCCTCATCCAGCCTGGCCTTAAACACTTGCAGGGATCAGGCTGCCACCACCTCCCTGGGCAACCCCTGCCAGGCTCTCACCACTCTCATGCTGAAGAACTTCTTCCTAACCTCTAGTCTGAATCTCCCCATTTCCAGCTTTGTTCCATTCCCTCCATTCCTATCACTCCCTGACAACCTAAAAAGTCCCTCCCCAGCTTTCCTGTAGCCCCCCTCAGATCCTGGAAGGCCACAAGAAGGTCACCTGGGAGCTTCTCTTCTCCAGACTGCACAGCCCCAACTCCCTCCACTCCAGTGGTTGGCTGGTAGTGGTCTGAAGTGGTTGGTTGGTAGTGGTCTAAAGGACCATTCCAGGCCAGATCATTTTATTTTGTACTTTTCTGTTTGACAAATCCGTTCCTACTTTCCACTTCACAGAATTCCTTCTCTGAAAGGAACAAACTAACTTATTGCAGCATGACTGAAAGCTCCAGCACCTCCTTTGATCACATTCTGTGCTTCTGTGCTCCACAACCTCCCTGGGCAACCTCTGCCAGTGTCTCCTCACCCTCCCTCTCTAATCCACAACCTCCCCCTGCACCCTGTCCCCGTGTCTCCCCACCCTCCCCCTCCATGCTCCACAACCTCCCTGGGCAACCTGTGCCAGTGTCTCCTCACCCTCCCTCTCTGTGCTCCACAACCTCCCTGCCACGCTGTGCCAGTGTCTCCTCACCCTCACTGCAAAGAATCCCTTCCCCATCTGGAAGCAATTGCTCCATCCTCACAACTCCTCCTCTCGTTGTACATCACTGCAGCCATCATTGGAGCTCTGCAGGTCACAGGATATGGTTTCTGGGTGAGAAATAGAAGCTGCTTGAACCCTGAGGTCTGGCCTCACTGCAGGGAGGGCTTAGCAGGCTCTCTGGCCGTGCTGACTGCTGCCTATTGCTAATGGGAATTATTGATCACCTCTGACAGCTTTATTGTATCCATGGAGGCTTTCTGTAATACATCATCCTCACAGCTTCCAGAGAGGCTGTTGTGCCCCTTCCTCTCTGGAGCCTCTTTTTACACCTCCCTACTCAGCTGCTTCTCAGTCTGCCAAGAATGCAGGGATGGGATGGGTAGAGATTGACCTGTTTGGTGCTGCTGCTGGTGATTATTTGCATAGCTGTGGAGTTGGGTGAGGGTAAAGAGTGGAGCTCTGGGACTTGGTAAAAACAAATATTGGCTCTTGCTGATGGAGATAAAAGGCAGGATGTTGTAGCTGGGAGATTCAGCCACTTGCACATCTCACTGTTCCCTGGAGACTCTTCATAGTGAAGAGCAATTAATAATGGCAGCAATAATTCCAGAAGGGTTTTCCTGGGCTGTTATCTTCTGCTATTTTTAATCGAGGCACTACAGTGATACTCAGGTTGGTTCTTTCAGCCAGCCTCTAGGTGGATTGCTTTGTGCCTGTCTGCCTCCAGCTGGAAGGGATTTTTCTTCCCCTACCCTCAGACCACATTTGTGTTACCCCTTCTGCATAGTATATAATAGTGGTGGTTTTCTTATGCTGTTATTTCGTGCCCTGGAAAGTAGAAGAGGGGAGTGTGGAAGGAAAAGTATTCAGCAGGAATCCTCAGGTGGCCCAAAGGTCTTTTACCCTCACAGCTCACTCCAGCTGAGCATTCCTCTTCTGCCCTCCCTTACCATTCTGTGGCACAGGAGTTGACTTTGGTAGAGGTGATGTTAAATGTCTGATAAAGAGAAATGAGTTCTGCACCTGGAATTCCTGTGGTTGGGCAATTTCTTCTCCTGAGCTGGCTGAGCACACAAAAAGTAGAAGGGGGAGTGTGGAAGGAAAAGTATTCAGCAGGAATCCTCAGGTGGCCCAAAGGTCTTATCATAGAATCAAGCAGGTTGGAAGAGAGCTCCAGGATCATCCAGCCCAACCTAGAACCCAGACCTGCCCAACCAACCAGACCATGGCACTAAGTGCCCCAGCCAGGATTGGCTTCAACACCTCCAGCCANAACATCTCTCTTGAATTGAGGAGCCCAGAACTGGACACAGCACTGCAGGTGTGTCCTGAGCAGTGCTGAGCACAGGGGCAGAAGAACCTCCCTTGTCCTGCTGCCCACACTGCTCCTGAGCCAGCCCAGGATGCCATTGGCTCTGCTGGCCACCTAGGGACAGCTCACTCCAGCTGAGCATTCCTCTTCTGCCCTCCCTTACCATTCTGTGGCACAGGAGTTGACTTTGGTAGAGGTGATGTTAAATGTCTGATAAAGAGAAATGAGTTCTGCACCTGGAATTCCTGTGGTTGGGCAATTTCTTCTCCTGAGCTGGCTGAGCACACAAGGCATAGGTTCTGTTGGTAATTCTTCATGCTGAATATCACTGGGTTCAAGGTGTCCTCTCTCACTGCCCTACAGAAAGCCTCACAAATCAATAGAATCATAGAATCAAGCAGGTTGGAAGAGAGCTCCAAGCTCATCCAGCCCAACCTAGCACCCAGCCCTGCCCAATCAACCAGACCATGGCACTAAGTGCCTCATCCAGGCTCATCTTGAACACCTCCAGGCATGGTGACTCCACCACCTCTCTGGGCAGCCCATATTTTAGCACATTAGTGAGAAGCAGCATTTTACTTCTGCCAGCACTGAAGTTTAACAGTCTGACAGCATCTTGCTTGTCCTCTATCCTCTGGGCCTGGCTGCATGAATATTTTCATCTTCAATGATAAAATGCAGAGCTCTACTAGAGGCAGGGAAAGAGCATGGAATTAGGATGCTGTTAAGTGAAACAATTTACTGCTCTGGCTTTAAGGCTGAGGTAACTCCTCAGGTTTCACAGGAGAATGGAGCTGGAAGAGTTCTTGCAGTGGTCTGAAGCTGAGTGATAAAACCATCTTGATGTGTTTAACAAGGTCTGTGTTCAGCAATCACCTCTAGGTTCTGGAACTTGTGCATCCCTTGGCAAAAGATGTGCAAGTGAGTGCTGGGTAGAAGGAAGGAACTGAATGTGTTTATAAGCTGAACTGAAAATGGTTCTAAAGCTGTGCAGGTGAGTGGCAGGAGGCTGCAGCCAGGCTCTGCTGGGTGATGCCAGTGCCAGCACAAGGGGCAGTGGTGGAAGCTGAGGCAGAGGAAGTTCCATGTTAACATGAGGAGGAATTTTTTGCCTGTGAGGGTGACAGAACCTGGCACAGGCTGCCCAGGGGGGTTGTGGAGTCTCCCTCTGTGGATATATTTAAACCCTGCCTGGATGTGTTCCTGTGTGCTCTGCTCTGGGTGGTGCTGCTGTGGCAGTGGGCTTGGACTGGCTGAGCTCTGGAGGTCCCTTCCAGCCCCTGACACTCTGTGATGCTGTGAATATCTCCAAGGGAACTTCAGGCAGCAGAGAAAGCCTCCTGCTCCAGAGCATACTGCAGCCATTAGCAAATAGACATCAGATGGAGTCTGTTACTGGGTCTCCTTTATCCTAGGGATTAGCCTTGCCTGCTTCTGTTTGCAGAGCTGGAGCTGCCTGTCCTCCAGGAGCAGCTCCCACACCTGACTGCTCCATAGGGCGCAGAGCCTGCAGCTCCAGACCCAGGCAGGTGGTGCTAAGTGCTCTTTAAATGACAAAATACAACCTAAAGAGCTCAGCTGCAGTTCTGGGCTGCATAATCCCCTCCTTGTGGCACTTTCCCATCTTCCTGTTTAGGGAACACATCTCAATGGGAGGCTTTATTACAGGTGCAGAGCAGGCATCGAACATCTCTCGGCGTGAGGGGTTCTGTGCTGAGCATTGATCCACTTCCTTAATCCAAATGAGGATTCAGGCTCCAGGTTGGTTTGGTTTGTGGTGGTTTTCTTTCATGGAGCTGGAAGGCTGAAAGCTGCTGTAGAGCAATGCTGCCTGCAACCCTGACATTAAACCCCAATGTTTTGCCTCCACTCTCCTTCTGTTAGCTTTTTCTCTTTGATTCTATTACTGCTGCTCTCCAGCTTTTGCTGCCAGGTGGCACAGGATTTGCAGCTGAAGGTTCACCTAAAGGTAGCTGATAACTGCTCTTGTTTTTCTTTTCCTGAGTGCTTTTCCTCTCCAAACCAATACTGTATTTGATAAAAGCCTTGGGGCTGGATTCTCACTTCTCTCCTTCTTTCAGCTGGCTCCATGGGCCCCTGCAAGCCAGCATCAGAAAGAACACCACAGGCTTCTGCTTCTTGCAGTAATTAAGACACTTAGAGGCTTGCTTCTCCCTGATTTTATTACACCGAGGAAATGAGGCTGTGGCAATGCAGAGCCATGCCTGGGTCAAAGTCAGTGAAGCAGGAGGATGAGCAACTGACACAAAGCATCCTCTGATTCTGGCTTTGGAAGGGACTTCCAGAAGTCAACCAGTTCAAGCCCCTGCAGTCAGCAGATTGATCAGAGCCTTGTCGAGCCTGAGCTTAAATACCTGCAGGGATGAGACCTCAGCTGCCTCCCTGGGCAAACCTTTCCTAGTGTTCTCAGCACCCTCCTGCTGTAGAACTTACTCCTCGCATCCAATCTCAAGCAGCTCTGCTCTCATTTCAAACCATTGCCCCTGGTCCTGTCCCTCCAGGCCTTTGGACACAAGCAGCCTGCTTGTAGCCTCCTTCAGGCACTGGCAGGCTGCTCTGAGGTCTCCCTGGAGTCTTCTTCAGGCTGAACTTGTTTCTCACATCCAGTCTCAATCAGCTCTGCTCTCATTTCAAACCATTGCCCCTGGTCCTGTCCCTTCAGGCCTTTGGACACAAGCAGCCTGTTTGTAGCCTCCTTCAGGCACTGGCAGGCTGCTCTAAGGTCACCCTGGACTCTTCTCCAGGCTGAACACCCCCAGCTCCCTCAGCCTGGCCGTGTAGCAGAGCTGCTTCAGCCCCCAGCCATCTTCATGGTCCTTCTCTGGACCCACTCAATCAGGTCCATGTCCTTTGAACCTGGAAATGGCAATGGGAACAAGTGCTGCATCCCAGAAAAGACTTGGGAGTGGTGCAGGGAGCAGCAGCAGCCTGCTTCAGAGAGGAGAATGAGCAGAGATGTGGACTGGGGGTGTGCAGGTGTGAAGACAGGACAGGCAGTGAACTTCAGAGGCCAAATTGCTCAGATCTGAAGAGGCTCTACAGGAGGCAGCCTGAGGAAGAGCAATGTGAGCGCAGCAGAGGCTGAAGCTCCAAGTACATAGAAGTGGTGGAGCCACCCCAGGAGGCTGTGCTGCCATTCAGCCAGACTGGCACAGGCTGAGGGCTGGGCAGGGAGGAATGGAATGAAATTCATCAAGGGCAAGGGGAGAGTCTGGCAGCNAAGGGAATGGAACAGCTCTGTTAGGAGCAGAGCCTGAGGGAGCTGGGGCTGTGCTGCTGGGAGGAGAGGAGCTGAGAGGTGACCTCAGCAGTGGTTCTAAAGCTGTGCAGGTGAGTGGCAGGAGGCTGCAGCCAGGCTCTGCTGGGTGATGCCAGTGCCAGCACAAGGGGCAGTGGTGGAAGCTGAGGCAGAGGAAGTTCCATGGGAACCTGAGGAGGAATTTTTTGCCTGTGAGGGTGACAGAACCTGGCACAGGCTGCCCAGGGGGGTTGTGGAGTCTCCCTCTGTGGAGATGCTCAAACCCTGCCTGGATGTGTTCCTGTGTGCTCTGCTCTGGGTGATGCTGCTCTGGCAGGGGGCTTGGACTGGCTGAGCTCTGGAGGTCCCTTCCAGCCCCTGACATTCTGTGGTTCTGTGATTCTAACTCCTTGCTACTAAGTCAGGCTCTTGCCTCAGTCTCTTCACCATTTCTAGACTGGCTGAGCTCTGGAGGTCCTTTCCAGCCCCTGACATTCTGTGATTCTTTCTTCACCCTTTGCTAGGTGAAGCTGGAGCATGTCCACGGAAGGGCAACAAAGCCTTCTCTGTTTCCTTCTCTCATCCCCAGTGGCAGGGGAGCCCAAGTACAAAGACATCTCCTGGTCCTCCCTCAACGGGGAGAAGCTGACGCCCAACCAGCAGCGCATCTCGGTGGTGCGCAACGATGACTTCTCCTCCACCCTTCCAGCCCCTGGGGTTCTGTCATGCTGTGACTCCTGCATGTAGCTTGCCCAGGCTGATTGTGCTTCCCTAAGACTGCAGATTTGGGCTTGCATTTTGCTCCCAGATGTGGCAGAGGGGCACAGATCAGCTGGTGGTGTTTCATAAAGCCTTGATGGCTTTAATACGAGGATGCCTCTGTGTAATCTTGGTGATTAGCTGTGGCTTAGGTTGAGATCTTCTCCTTTACAACCTTCCCTTATTGTTTCACTTCCCATCAAAGCTGCTGGAGCAGAAAGTTCATTTTTGCATGGGTTGTTTTGTGTCTGCAATATAAATGCTGAATGCTTGGGGCCTGCAGCCACTGCTTTGACTGAGGTCATCCTAACTCCACCCTACAGGACCAATATGCTGAGATGTAAAGCAGAGCACAGCAGGGAATGAATGGCTGGAGGTGACCAAGTGTGAGGGTTTGAATCATAGAATCAGGCAGGGTTGGAAGGGACCACAAGGAGCAGCCAGTGCCAACCCCCCTGCCATGCCCAGGGGCACCCTACCCTAGAGCAGGCTGCCCACAGCCTCAGCCAGCCTGGCCTGAAACACCTCCAGCCATGGGGCCTCAACCACCTCCCTGGGCAACCCATTCCAGCCTCTCACCACTCTCCTGCTCAACAACTTCCTCCTCACCTCCAGCCTGACTCTCCCCCCCTCCAGCTTTGCTCCATTCCCCCCAGTCCTGTTACTCCCTGACAGCATCAAAAGTCCCTCTCTAGCTGTTTTGTAGCCCACTTCAGATCCTGGAAGGCCACAAGAAGGTCACCTGGGAGCCTCCTCTGTTCCAGCCAGCACAGCCCCAACTCTTTCAGTCTGTCCTCATAGTTTGTGTGTGGCTCTGTGTAGAGGAGTTGCACAGGAGGGTCAGACTGTGAGTCCAGATGTCTCTGTTACCTGATTTGGTGCTCACAACAGAGAGCATTAAAAATTGAAGGTTGTATTTAGCCAGGTAATGAAAAAGAGCATCCAGCCTCCCTGTCATGGATTCACAGAATGGGTTAGGTTGGAAGGAACTTTCAAGCTCATCCAGTTCCTACTCCCCTGCCATGGGCAGGGACACCTCCCACCAGACCCAGGTTGCTCAAAGCCTCATCCAGCCTGGCCTTGAACACCTCCTTGGGCAACCTGTGCCAGGGAGGGTGAGGAGACACTGGCACAGGTTGCCCAGGGAGGTTGTGGAGCACAGAGATGGAGGGTGAGAAGACACTATCTGTGCTGCACAACCTCCCTGGGCAACCT
>WAAF01009863.1:36345-61820 GCA_013400475.1 Tricholaema leucomelas | reverse complement strand
CCCTCTGCCTTACCCCAGACTTTGCCTTGCGCCCAAGGATGCTTGGAGGGTTGGCCAGGTGGGTTAGGAAGCAGATGGATTAGTCACACAGACAGCAGGTTTGGTTAGGGAGAGAAGTGCAGCCCACAAAGCCCAGAGACTGACTCTGTTATCTATACTTATGTTCTTATCCACCTCAGCAAGCCTATGAGCGAAGCAGACATCACCACTGTTCCCTCTGCACAGCTGTCATCTAGTTCTTCTCACCAAAACGTTCTAGCTAGCTTCAAACTATCACATCTGAATTGACTGGGTGGGATAAGGAGTGGGGTTATGGATAGGGTGAAGAGGAGAAAACGCCAATGTAAATAATTATCTGTGCAAATCAGCAGAGTGAATGTCCGAGAAACAACAAATGCTGCTCAGCAGCAGTGCCAATATTCCTCTGGACTGGTTTTGGGTTAACCCAAAAGAAGGACTTAAATCGTCACTATGGAGGTGGCTGTGGTAGAAATACAAATCTCCCAGCTGCAGTGGCCTAATCCTAGAATTATCCAGGCTGCAAAGGGCCTCCAGGATCATCAGGTCCAGCCATTTTGCCCACTCCATCAAGTCTATCACTACACCATGGCCTCAGGCACCAGATCTTTTAAAGCCTTCCAGGGATGACAATTCGGACTACCTCCCTGGGCATCCTGTTCCAGTGCCTGACAATCCTTTCTGTGAAAGAAGTTTCCCTAATGTCACAGAAATAAGCAGGTTGGAAAGGAGCTTTGAGACCATCCTCCTGGCCCTGCTCTGGACACACTCCAGCATCTCCACATCCCTCCTGGAATGGGGCTCCAGAACTGGATGCAGTACTCCAGGTGGTGTCTCAGCAGCACACAGCAGAGGAGGAGAATCACCTCCCTGGCCCTGCTGGCCACACTTCTGCTGCTGCAGCCCAGGCTCTGGTTGGCTTTCTGGGCTGCAAGTGCACACTGCTGGCTCAAATTGCATCAGTGCCACACAGTAGCCCAGCTGAATGCTGTGTGCAGCTCTGCTCCCCCATGACATTTCAGCAGAGCAGGCACTGTACTGTCCTAATGTTTGCTGTTTCATTAATGGATAATGATTTGTCTTGAGGGTGACATGTCCAAAGTAATACAATCATTCTGTTGGAAAAAGTAGTTTACAACTGCATTTTTCCTTACCATAACCATTTCAAGGATTCTTGCAGCATTCTCCTTTTCCTCTTCTGTTCTCGGTTCTTTTACATTCATCTTTTCCAGCTCATTTTCCTGCTTTAAAATGTTGTCTATGTATTCCTGGTGGCACAATGAGAAAGAACAAGAGAAAATGAGTTTTGTTTGTGTGGTGTTAGGCTTGATGGGGCAAACATAGGCTTATCCATGTTGGCTTGCCCAGACATGTTCCCTTGCTCTCTCTACTTCACAGGCTCACAGGATGTCAGGGGTTGGAAGGGACACAAGGAGATCATCCAGTCCAACCCCCTGCCAGAGCAGGACAATCCTATCTAACACAGATCACAGGGGAACACATCCAGACAGGCCTGGAAAGGCTCCACAGAAGGAGACCCCACAGCCTCTCTGGGCAGCCTGTGCCAGTGCTCTGGGACCCTTACAGGAAAGAAGTTCCCCCTTGTGTTGAGGCAGAACCTCCTGTGCTGCAACTTACACCCATTGCTGCTTGTCCTATGCCAGGGAGCAGTGAGAGCAACTTCTGTGCTGGGGGAGGCAAATGTGGGAGGGCGCAAGCCCTGGCTTCACTTAACATGGTGAGGCCTGGCAAAGTGCCATTCTGGTTGACTAATCTATGTCCAATGCCCTGCTATTCACAGGCTGGATATTGATGAAAGGGATAAGCAGGTAGCACAGGGTTGCTGCTGCTGCCTCGTTTTGCATCCTGAATTTGCCTGGAGAGCTTATCAGGAACAGGCTCCAAATGCCTGCACGAAATCAGCCTGCACGGCCAGCGTGACACTGTGCTGAGACTGCACACTGCATAGCATCCTGCCTGTCCCTGAAAGATTGTCCAGAGCAGCCAGGAGACAAGTTCAGAGACTGTCTGCCTCCTTTCCCCAGAACTCTGGGCAGAATCAAGTCTCAGTGGCCAACAAGACAGAGTTCTCTGGAAGTGTTTGGGTACTGTCTGATTTATACTTTGTGAGTAACTACTTAAAAGTCTCCTCCAGTACAATATTTGTGTTTGCCACTTTAAGAAGTAAGTGAAGTAGTTTTGCCTGTGCCCTGCCTGTCTGAATTTCCAACCTGTGCACTTTGAACCTGTGAATAAGTTTTCTGGTGAGTTTTAATGTCAATAAACAGTTTTCATAGGTATTAACAATCATCACCTGGGTATCAAAAGTAACACAGGTTATTAGTTTTGCATCATCCCTCACAGTTTGCAGAGGCAGACTTAAGAGTCACATAGAGAGAATAAAAAGTCTGTAGACATAATGGACATATATATCTCTTCTCAATGTCACTAAGACCCCTTCTGTGAATGGGTTCTGTAGATATCTAAGGGTTTGGATGTAGAAACAGTGGCTCTTAAAAAATCCAGCAGGTGTAAGACTGATAAGCTGAAAAGTTAGCAGGTGAAAGCTTACCCAAGCCTATGACCAGGAGTGCTGTTGAATCTATGTGAGGTCATACAGTAAGGACACCAAGAGGCTGCAGAAGCTCTCCCAGGCCACTAGCACACATTGGCATCCACAGTGAACTGTGCAACTTGGACCACATCCAACAACCATCTAGGTGCCCCGGGTGCATCAGTGTGACTTACCCTGCCTCTGAGTAGGCAGTCAGATTTGTCTTCCCAACTGTCACACCAGCCTGGCAAGTATGATTATGCAAGGGTTTGAGTAAAGGATGTGCTGCTGGACCATAAGCTCAACAGGAGCCAGCAGTGTGCACTTGCAGCCCAGAAAGCCAACCAGAGCCTGGGCTGCAGCAGCAGAAGTGTGGCCAGCAGGGCCAGGGAGGTGATTCTTCCCCTCTACTGCGCTCTGCTGAGACCCCACCTGGAGTACAGGATCCAGTTCTGGAGACCCCAGGACAAGAAGGATGTGGAGATGCTGGAGTGTGTCCAGAGCAGGGCCAGGAGGATGCTCAGAGGGCTGCAGCAGCTCTGCTGTGAGCACAGACTGAAAGAGTTGGGGCTGTGCAGGCTGCAGAAGAGGAGGCTCCCAGGTGACCTTCTTGTGGCCTTCCAGCATCTGAAGGGGGCTGCAAAAAAGCTGGGGAGGGACTTTTGAGGCTGTCAGGGAGTGCCAGGACTGGGGGGAATGGAGCAAAGCTGGAGGTGGGGAGAGTCAGAGTGGCTGTGAGGAGAAAGTTGTTGAGCATGAGAGTGGTGAGAGGCTGGAATGGGTTGCCCAGGGAGGTGGTTGAGACCCCATGGCTGGAGGTGTTTCAGGCCAGGCTGGCTGAGGCTGTGTGCAGCTTGCTCTAGGGTAGGGTGTCCCTGGGCATGGCAGGGGGCTTGGAACTGGCTGCTCCTTGTGGTCCCTTCCAACCCTGGCTGAGTCTATGAGCCTGTGACTAAGTTACCTTGAGGGAAAGCTGCAGCTTGTCTCGTAGCTCATGGCTAAGTGGCTTGTACTGAAGCAGCTGACGGATCTGCAGTTTGTCAGGACATCTTTGCACAGGTAGTGGCAAGCCTGCCTGCTCTCTGGATCCAATGCAGAGTCCCTTCCAACCCCATGTTCTGACCGAGGGGCCTGCGATCATCTTCTGAACATAGAGAAGGACAAACAAAAGCAAGAAGTTTTTTAGACTAAAACGCAGATATTGCCACCGTGTGTCTCAGCTGAAAAGCACATCCTCTTCTTACAGCATCAGAGAGCTACACAACAAAGTCAGCACACTCTTAGCCACAATGTAGCTGTTCTAAAAAGTCTCAAACTCTTCATCTGGCTCTCCTAAAAATGGCTGTATCACCTTACGGAGAGCAGAAGGCTCAGGTGATTACACTTCCCCTGACATGGCCTGCCCTTCGTTCTGCCTTGCGTGATAAACAGACCTTAACAATGCCCTATTGTTGAGAGCTCCATTCCCCTCCCTGTGACAATCTATTGCTCAAGCAGCAAAGGACAGTTCTGAAGCAATTATACCTCAGGAGCAGGAAATGTGTCTGGAGTCTTTGACTGAAGATTCGGAGGAACAATTCTCTGTGGTTCTTTCTTCATTACCCAGGGAGAGGCTTCAGCCAAGGGGCGGAGGACAGTAACACACAGAACACCTGGTGCAAAGACATGTTCTGCTAAGAGCCAGTGCAAACCAAACAAGGATGGACAAGTGTCTCAAACCTACTTAAGTAGAAAAAGAACTTATTATCAAGGGGTAAAACTCAACGTGAAAATGAGATAGTTGTGGCTACAGGTAACAGTGGATCACTGCAGTGATTAGAGAATATTGGACAAGTTCAGATTACTCAGACCATGTCTGTGCTAGAGTCTTGGGTGACAGCTCAGCTGCAGTGTGTGGAGTATCCCAAAGGACCATCCAGTTCTGGAGCCCCCATTACAAGAAGGATGTGGAGATGCTGGAGAGTGACCAGAGAAGGGCCAGGAGGATGCTCAGAGGGCTGCAGCAGCTCTGCTGTGAGCACAGACTGAAAGAGTTGGGGCTGTGCAGGCTGCAGAAGAGGAGGCTCCCAGGTGACCTTCTTGTGGCCTTCCAGGATCTGAAGGGGGCTACAAAAAAGCTGGGGAGGGACTTTTGAGGCTGTCAATGAGTGCCAGGGCTGGGGGGAATGGAGCAAAGCTGGAGGTGGGGAGAGTCAGAGTGGCCATGAGGAGGAAGTTGTTCATCATGAGAGTGGTGAGAGGCTGGACTGGGTTGCCCAGGGAGGTGGTTGAGGCCCCATGGCTGGAGGTGTTTAAGGCCAGGCTGGCTGAGGCTGTGTGCAGCCTGCTCTAGGGTAGGGTGTCCCTGGGCATGGCAGGGGGTTGGAACTGTCTGCTCCTTGTGGTCCCTTCCAACCCTGGCTGATTCTGTGATTCTTTGACCCATATGTACTGAATAGTGACCTCAGAAGTACATCATATGCAAAACATGTATAATTATTCACTTTAGTTTACACTTCACTGGATGAATTCCATTGCAGATGATTTATTATCTCTTTTAATTGTTCTGGTCAATATTAATGCTCTTTTTCCAACCCAACCCCAAAATACATTTAATCTACTATTATCTACTCCACCACTGGCCTTCAAAATGGATATGAGTACTGAGGTACTTTGTCACAGTGATGTCAAGGCAAACAGAGCCAGTATTGAGAAACAGAGTATGAAATGCTGGAAAACCAGATGTGCTGCTATTAGAAATGCCTGCTGGTTGTGAGCAGGTTTTCTTGGCTGGGATTTCACTGGGTATGTATCACAGAAGGGTAGAGGTTGGAAGGAACCTCTGAAGATCATTTAGTCCAACCTCCCTGCTATAGCAGGATTACCTAGAGTAAATCCCACAGGAACATGTCCACGAGAATTTGGAAACTCTCCAGATTTCTCTGGTCCAGGATGCTGCTGGCCACCTTTGCACCTAAGCACACTGCTGCCTCATCTTTAGCCATCTATCAATCAACACCAGCAGGTGTTTCTTTGCTGGGCAGCTTTTCCAGTCACTCTGCATCAAGCCTGCAGTGTTCATGGTGTTGTTGTGACCCAAGTGCAGGACCCAGCATTTGAAACCTCATACAGTTTGCCTTGGTCACAGGCTCACAGGATGTTAGGGGTTAGAAGAGACCCAAGGAGATTATCCAGTCCAACCCCCTGCCAGAGCAGGACAATCCTATCTAACACAGGTCACAGAGGAACACATCCAGACAGGCCTGGAAAGGCTCCACAGAAGGAGACCCCACAGCCTCTCTGGGCAGCCTGTGCCAGTGCTCTGGGACCCTTACAGGAAAGAAGTTCCCCCTTGTGTTGAGGCAGAACCTCCTGTGCTGCAACTTACACCCATTGCTGCTTGTCCTATCCCAGGGAGCAGTGAGCAGAGCCTGTCCCCCACTCCTGGCAGCCTTCAGATACTCATAAACATTTATCAAATCCCCTCTCAGTCTTCTCTTCTCCAGACTAAACAGCCCCAGTTCCCTCAGCCTCTCCTCATCAGCCATGCCCTCCAGTCCCCTCATCATCCTCATGGCCCTCCACTGGACCCTCTCCAGCAGATTCCTGTCCCTCTGAAACTGGGGAGCCCAAAACTGAACACAGTATTCAAGATGAGGTCTGACCCGTCCAGGATTCTCTCTGCAAAGCATTCCTACCTTGGAGCAGGCCAACACACCCACTCACTCTGATGCCACCTTCAAGCCTACTGAAGGTGCACTTGTACTCCATAGCACTGATGAAGATATTAAACCAGACCAGCCCCAGAACAGCCCTGGTGAGCAGCTTGCGAATGATGTTTTCTGACTCCACCTTTATAATCATTTCTGTTATTAGCTCTGTTGTGAAACAAATCCAGTTCTCCTACCTGGATGTTCTTGTACAGGCTCTTGCAGGACGGCAGCAGTGGGGTCACTGCGGGCTTCAGCAAGATACTTGTGTACGTCCCTGCCCCGCAGGAGCTCAGTCCCAGACCCATCCGCATGGATGACAAAGAACCTGCACAGCCAGCACACACACTGCATTGGATCAGGCACTGCAAGCAAGGGGCTGGCATCAAGGGTCTGCACCGTGGCCTCTGTGAGGAGAGGCCAGGGGCTCCCCTCTGCTGGATACAGACACTTTCAGCTGGCTCAAATGGACCCCTTGCTGGGCACAGCTGAGTGCCTCAGTCAAGAGTGTGACATCTCAAGGTAAATGTGTGTAAAAAAGGGGAAAGTGCCACACAGGCAGGGATGAGTGACTAAAAACGTATGAACAACTGTCCTGCAGAGATTAAGGTCAGAGAAGAAGGAAGAGGAGGTGCTCCTAGTGCAGATTCTCCTCAGCCTGTGGGGAGGACAATGGTGGAGCAGATATCCATGCTGCAGCTTGTGGAGGAGACCATGCTGGAAGAGGTACTCCCCTGCAGCCTGGGGACAGGACCATGCAAGTGTAGGCAGATGTTTCTTAAAGGAACAGCAGTCCATGGAGAGCTCATGCTGGAGCAGGTTTAACCAAAAGGGCTGCAGGTCATGGAAGGACTCATGACAGAACCGGGGGAAAGCATGAGGAGGAAAGAGCAGCAGAGAGGTGCTATTATAGACTGACCACAGCTTCCCATTCACAGGCTCACAGGATGTTAGGGGTTGGAAGGGACCCAAGGAGATCATCCAGTCCAACCCCCTGCCAGAGCAGGACAATCCTATCTAACACAGGTCACAGAGGAACACATCCAGACAGGCCTGGAAAGGCTCCACAGAAGGAGACCCCACAGCCTCTCTAGGCAGCCTGTGCCAGTGCTCTGGGATCCTTACAGGAAAGAAGTTCCCCCTTGTGTTGATATACTTGTAGATACTTATAAACATTTATCAAATCCCCTCTCAGTCTTCTCTTCTCGAGACTAAACAGTCCCCTCATCATCCTCGTGGCCCTCTGCTGGACCCTCTCCAGCAGATCCCTATCCCTCTGAAACTGCACTGCTGAGGTGGGGAGAAGGCAGAGAAGTCTTGAACGAGGCAGTGATGCTGAGCCTTGGTCAGGCCACATCTTGAGTGCTGTGTCCAGTTCTGGGCTCCTCCATTGCAGAGAGATGTTGAGGTGCTGGAAGGTGTCCAGAGAAGGGCAATGAAGCTGGTGAGGGGCCTGGAGCACAGCCCTGAAAGGAGAGGCTGAGGGAGCTGGGATTGTACAGCCTGCAGAAGAGGAGGCTCAGGGCAGACCTCATTGCTGTCTACAGCTACCTGAAGGGAGGCTGTAGCCAGGTGGGGCTGGGCTCTGCTGCCAGGCAAGCAGCAACAGAACAAGGGGACAGAGTCTCAAGTTGTGCCAGGGGAGGTCTAGGCTGGATGTTAGGAGGAAGTTGTTGGCAGAGAGAGTGATTGGCATTGGAACGGGCTGCCCAGGGAGGTGGTGGAGTTGCCGTCCCTGGAGGAGTTGAAGCCAAGACTGGATGAGGCACTTAGTGCCATGGTCTGGTTGACTGGCCAGGGCTGGGTGCTAGGTTGGGCTGGATGAGCTTGCAGGTCACTTCCAACCTGGTTGATTCTATGATTCTGTGAAATGTGTCATTCTACAGAGTAGAATCATAGAATCATTAAGGCTGGAAAAAACCTCAAGTCCAACTCTGAACCCAAAACCACTGCGCCCACTAAATCATGTCCCAAAGTGCCAAGTCTACATGTTTCATTGAACACCTCCGAGGCTGAAACCCTGTGCAGCCTGTACCAATGCTGAGTACTGAACAGAGGAAGCACAGACCTACAAAACCTGTGCAAATACAGCACAAAGAAGAAAGAAAGAAAGAAAGAAAGAAAGAAAGAAAGAAAGAAAGAAAGAAAGAAAGAAAGAAAGAAAGAAAGAAAGAAAGAAAGAAAGAAAGAAAGAAAGAAAGAAAGAAAGGAAGAAAGAAAGAAAGGAAGAAAGAAAGAAAGTTAGTTTACCTGGGGACATGCTCGTCATAAGCTATGGATTTATCTGGGAGTTTTGATGCTGAACTTGCATCTTCCTGGTCACCCAAGTCAATGCTAGGAACACACACAGATGTGCTGCCATCAGCCATGACCTGTAACAGAAATGACATAATGTCACTTCAATTCCATGGCACATATAAACCAGTAACTTGTTGCTGAATGCAATATGACCTGCAATTTCCTAGAGAGGCAGTGGGGTCTCCTTCTGTGGAGCCTTTCAAGGCCTGTCTGGATGTGTTCCTCTGTGACCTGTGTTAGATAGGATTGTCCTGCTCTGGCAGGGGGTTGGACTGGATGATCTCCTTGGGTCCCTTCCAACCCCTAACACCCTGTGAGCCTGTGACCTAGCCCAGGCAAAGAGACAGAAAATAAACCCCAATGTATTGAAGGTTGAGCAACCTGAACTTCACAAGAAAAAGAAAGAAAAATACTGGAAAGAGCAAAAAAACCCAAAATGAACATTTCTGGCAAGACATGCTGTGATGGATGATGCAACGTTAATAACCTGGATTCATTTCGATATCCAGGCAGACAGAGGTAAACATCAAAATATTGAAATGGAAATACAATACTTGCTGCTCCCTGCAGGTTTGCTGCTGACACCAAGCTGTGTGGTGCAGCAGACAGGCTGGAGGGCAGGGATCCATCCAGAGGGACCTGGACAGGCTGCAGAGGTGGGCACAAGCCAACCTCAGGAGGATCAACAAGACCAAGTGCAAGGTCCTGCAGCTGGGTCAAGGCAATGCCAAGCACAAATCCATGCTGGGCAGTGAGTGGCTGGAGAGCAGCCCTGAGGAGAGGGACTTAGGGGTGCTGCTGGACCAGAAGCTCAACAGGAGCCAGCAGAGTGCACTTGCAGCCCAGAAAGCCAACCAGAGGCTGGGCTGCAGCAGAAGTGTGGCCAGCAGGGCCAGGGAGGTGATTCTCCCCCTCTGCTGTGCTCTGCTGAGACCCCACCTGCAGTACTGCATCCAGCTCTAGAGCCCCCTGGGACAAGAGGGATGTGGAGATGCTGGAGTGTGACCAGAGCAGGGCCAGGAGGATGCTCAGAGGGCTGCAGCAGCTCTGCTGTGAGCACAGACTGAAAGAGTTGGGGCTGTGCAGGCTGCAGAAGAGGAGGCTCCCAGGTGACCTTCTTGTGGCCTTCCAGGATCTGAAGGGGGCTACAAAAAAGCTGGGGAGGGACTTTTGAGGCTGTCAGGGAGTGACAGGACTGGGGGGAATGGAGCAAAGCTGGAGGTGGGGAGAGTCAGAGTGGCTGTGAGGAGGAAGTTGTTGAGCATGAGAGTGGTGAGAGGCTGGACTGGGTTGCCCAGGGAGGTGGTTGAGGCCCCATGGCTGGAGGTGTTTAAGGCCAGGCTGGCTGAGGCTGTGTGCAGCCTGCTCTAGGGTAGGGTGTCCCTGGGCATGGCATGGGGGGTTGGAAGTGGATGATCCTTGTGGTCCCTTCCAGCCCTGACTGAATTCTATGATTCTGATTCTATGAAAAGAGGGAAACCCATCACATCAGCAAGAACATTCCAGAGACCAGGATCAGGAGCTATTCCTTCTGGCTAGCCAGGCTGAGTTAAGAAGTACTACTACATACAAGGCCATGAGCTGACTTTGAGAGACATTCAGAAGACAGAAAGACTTAAAATGCAAATTCTTGTCTCCTCTTATGTATTTTACCTTGAAAAGATTTCCTTCTGGATCCATCACCTGGCAAATAGTGCCTGAAGTGTGTTTCATAATGTATCTCCCTGCTTGTTTCTCTTCTTTTTTGCTGATGAAACTGTAAACTTCATGGGTATAAACAGCTGAACAGTCTTCATCAATGAAAAGAGAGCCTGTCTTGATGGGCAAAACCTATTATGGGAAGAGATACAGTTCTGAAAGGTGAACTCTTCAGTTCACAGGTACCACAAAAATGAAAACCAGACATCAGTCTCGATTATGTCATTCTTGAATATCTCAAGGACACCCAAGGGTCACTGAGTCCAAATCGCTACTCGTTGGAGTGCTACCTAAAGTGGATCACATGACTTGGATTGGGTGATCACAGAATCAACCAGGCTGGAAGAGACCTCCAAGCTCATCCAGTCCAACCTAGCACCCAGACCTACACAATCAAAAAGACCACGGCACTAAGTGCCCCAGCCAGGCTTGGCTTGATCTCTTCTGCCAGGCACCCAGTAACAGCACAAGGGGACACAGTCTCAAGTTGTGCCACGGGAGGTCTAGGATGGATGTTAGGAGGAAGTTGTTGGCAAAGAGAGTGATTGGCATTGGAATGGGCTGCCCAGGGAGGTGGTGGAGTCTCTGTGCCTGGAGGTGTTGAAGCCAAGCCTGGCTGGGGCACTTAGTGCCATGGTCTGGTTGATTGGGCAGGGCTGGGTGCTAGGTTGGGCTGGCTGAGCTTGGAGGTCTCTTCCAACCTGGTTGATTCAATGACTTCTATGACTTCTATGACTTAAAGTGTTGTTTGAATGCTCCTTGAAATTTGATAGGCTTATTGCCATGACCACTTCCCAAGAGACTGCTCCAGTCATCAACCACCCTCTGAGAGAAGAACCTTTTCCTTATGTCCAAGATGAGCTTCCCCTAACATGGCTTAAATTTATTCCCTCTTGTCCTGTCACAGAATCACAGAATCAGGCAGGGTTGGAAGGGACCACAAGGAGCAGCCAGTTCCAACCCCCTGCCATGCCCAGGGACACCCTACCCTAGAGCAGGCTGCACACAGCCTCAGCCAGACTGGCCTGAAACACCTCCAGCCATGGGGCCTCAACCACCTCCCTGGGCAACCCTGTCCAGCCTCTCACCACTCTCATGCTCAACAACTTCCTCCTCACAGCCACTCTGACTCTCCCCACCTCCAGCTTTGCTCCATTCCCCCCAGTCCTGCCACTCCCTGACAGCCTCAAAAGTCCCTCCCCAGCTTTTTTGTAGCCCCCTTCAGATCCTGGAAGGCCACAAGAAGGTCACCTGGGAGCCTCCTCTTCTGCAGCCTGCACAGCCCCAACTCTTTCAGTCTGTGCTCACAGCAGAGCTGCTGCAGCCCTCTGAGCATCCTCCTGGCCCTGCTCTGGACACACTCCAGCATCTCCACATCCTTCTTGTATCACCGGTCACCAGATGGAGATTAGCACCAGGATTTCCTTGTCCCAGGCAGAGACTCTGGCACTTGTTAGATATCATATAGGTGGTGACTGCCCAGCTGTTGAGTCTCTCCAGCTCTGTAAGGCCTCCCTACCCTCAAGGGAGTCCACAGCTCCTGCAAGTTTAGCATAATCATCAAACCCACTGAATTTACATTAGATTTCTGCATCCAGATGATTTATAAAGATATTAAAGAGCACTGGTGTTAAAACTGAGCCCTGGGGAACCTCACTGGTGACTGTCCACCATCCTGGTGTAACCCCATTTACCCTCTGAGCCCAATCTGTAAGCCAGGTGCTCACCCAAAGTATTTTGGTGTCCAGCTGTGTGTTGGTGACTTTATTCCAAAGGATACTGTCAGAGACAGTATGAAAGCTTTGCAGAAATCCAAACCCACCCCATACTGATTGTCTTCCCTTTGTGTGTACAGGGGTAACCTTGCCATAAAAGACATGGAGTTGTTAATCAGGACTTTCCACTCGTGAAGCTGTGCTGGCTATGACCAATGATGGTGCTCCCTCTCAAGTGCTTGTCAGTAACTCCAAGAATAACCCTCTCCATCATTTAGCAGCCACTGGAGTGAGACTGTAATTACCAGGGTCTTCCTTCTTGCCCTTCTTAAGAATTCAGAGAATCATAGAATCAAGCAGGCTGGAAGGGACCTCCAAGATCGTCTAGTCCAAGCCAGCACCCAGCCCTAGCCAATCACAGAGTCATAGAATCCACCAGGTCGGAAGAGACCTCCAAGATCATCTAGTCCAACCTAGCACCCAGCCCTGGCCAGTCAACCAGACCATGGCACTAACTGGGAAAACATTTGCCAGCTTTCAGTCAACTACAACCCCTAATATCTGAATATTAGCTGAGCATAAAAGAGACAGAATCACAGGCTTGAGGGCTTTAGAGAAGGGAGTGAAAATAGTCAAGAGGGAGAGACGTAGCTGGCAGAGAGCTTGGCACACAAAGACAGGTGTAATTGTCACAACCAACAAGTAACTCCCACCTGATAGGTTCCCCGGGGCGTTGCCGTCAGAGATGTCCCATCCCCAAAGATGGCGCAGCAGGTACCAGCCTCACAATTTATTTTAACAGTCGCAAACTCAGGATTCTCTACTTGCATATATTTCACCTTCCTTCGGATGGCTTCCAAGGGTTTATCTAGGGATTGAAACAGGACAAGACAAGAGCACAAGAGCCCTGGAGAAGGCATCCGTATTTGCCTTTTCTCTCCTAAGGCTCAACCTTTGTCTTTTCAAACCGCTGTCCCTGGAGGTGTTCAGGAAAAGACTGATGAGGTGCTGGGTGCCATGGTCTGGTTGATTGGCCAGGGATGGGTGCTAGGTTGGATTGGATGAGCTTGGAGGTCTCCTCCAACCCAGTTATTTAGTCTGGAGAAGAGGAGAATGAGAGGGGACCTTATGGCCATCTACAATTACCTGAAAGGAGGTTGTGGTGAGGCTGGAGCTGGTCTCTTCTCCCCAGTTACTAATGCCAGGACAAGAGGAAATGGCCTCAAGTTGTGTCAGGGGAGGTTTAGGTTGGCTGTTGGGAGGAAGTTCTTTCCTGAGCAGGTGGTCAGGCACTGGAACACGCTGCCCAGGGAGGTGGTGGAGTTGCCATCCCTGGAGGTGTTTCAGAGGAGAGTGGCTGTGGTGCTGAGGCTATGGTCTGGTGATGAAGGCTGCTGGGATGAAGGTTGGACTGGCTGACCCTGCTGGTCCTTTCCAAGCATAGCGACTCACAGTGATGAGATGTGCTGAGGGGTTTGGTTTGGTCAGGGACTTGTCAGTGTGGAACTCATGATTTGACTCCATGAGCTTGAAGGGCCTCTCCAGCCTGAGAAATTCTGTGATACTGCTTACAGTGAGGGTGGTGAGACACTGGAACAGGTTGTCCAGGGAGGTTGTGGATGTCCTCCCTGGAGATGTTCAAGGCTAGAATGGATAAGGCCTTGACCAACCTTGTCTAGTGGAAGGTGTCCCTGACCATGGCAGGCAGGGTTGGAATCAGATGATCTTGAATGTCCCTTCCAACTCAAGCCATTCTATTGATCTATGAATCTATAACTCAATGAGTCTGAAGGGCTTTTCCAGTCTAAGAAATTCTGTGACTCTGTGATTCTTTTATGTTAGGTAAATAATATGCAGTTCTGAAGGTTCTGGACTGTACTCTGAACATAGGAACATCCAACAGCAAAAATGTCTGAAACTGCTGCAAATGGAAGAATCAGGAAGTGCCTCCCTAAATCATCACATACAGTAGCAACCATAACGATCTGGGTATCTGCAACGGAATTTGGACCACTGAAGGTTCCTATGCCAATGATACATGCCCTAAGATGCTGTGTAGTTTGAGCCTAGCTGGGATAATTTGGTGAGAGGAAATAGATGCTAGGCTGTGAAAAGGAAGCAATGGGGATGGCTGCTGCACTCATAGGCTTGCTGAGATGGGTAAGAACAGGAACACAAACACAGATAACAGAGTTGCTCTCTGGCTCTGGCTGCCTCCCTTCTCTCCCTAACCTGATGTCTGTGACTAATCCTTCTGCTTCCTAACCCCCATGCCAATTCTCCAAACTCACTTTGAACGTAAGGCAAGGTTTGGGGTAAGGCAGAGGGGTGGGAAGGAGGTGGCAGGGTGGTTGGGAGCCCCTGCTGGGGACTCTGGTTTCTGGGAGGGCTGCTGTGTTTCTGTATCACTTTTTGACTTGTCTGTGTCTGTCTCTAGCTGCACAGATTGTCAATACCTGCTTGGGTACTGTGCTGAGCTGTACACAGAAAGCTTCAGTCTTAATTTCCAGCATGAGCCTTAGAATCACAGAATCAACCACGTTGGAAGTGACCTCCAAGCTCATCCAGTCCAACCTAGCACCCAGCCCTGGCCAATCAACCAGACCATGGCACTAAGTGCCTCAGCCAGGCTTTGCTTCAACACCTCCAGGGACGGCAACTCCACCACCTCCCTGGGCAGCCCATTCCAATGCCAATCACTCTCTCTGCCAACAACTTCCTCATAACATCCAGACTAGACCTGCCCGGCACAGCTTGAGACTGTGTCCCCTTGTTCTGTTGCTGCTTGCCTGGCAGCAGAGACCAACCCCACCTGGCTACAGCCTCCCTTCAGGGAGCTGCAGACAGCAATGAGGTCTGCCCTGAGCCTCCTCTTCTGCAGGCTGCACACCCCCAGCTCCCTCAGCCTCTCCTCACAGGGCTGTGCTCCAGGCCCCTCCCCAGCCTTGCTGCCCTTCTCTCAACACCTTCCAGCACCTCAACATCTCTCTGCAGTGGAGGAGCCCAGAACTGGACACAGCACTCAAGGTGTGGCCTGAGCAGTGCTGAGCACTAGGGCAGAAGCAAAGAGGGAGGAGGTGATCTGAGCTTCTTTAGTTTATTTTGATGATTCTCTGCTTCATGAGATACAGCAGAAATAAGTGCTCCCTTTTTGATTTTACCTCTTTCCTCTCTATCTTCTGGCACAAAAAGCTCTTCACAGGTTTGATAAAATGTTGTGATCCTTGTACCATCAGCGTGATCTACTACTCTGCTGCCATCCAGCTTCTCAACAGTTACCACGTCGTCATCCCGTACAGTCATAATCTGAATCAAAAAGGAATATTCACATTGACTCTCACAGAATCACACAATCACAGAAGTAATCAGCTTGGAAAAGACCTCTGAGATCATCGAGTCCAACCTATCACCCAACACCTTCTAATTAACTAACCCATGGCACTAAGTGCCTCATCCAGCCTGCTTTTAAACACCTCCACCAGCTCCCCGGGCAGCGCACTCTACTGCCAGTCACTCTGTCTGTGAAGAACTTCTTCCTAACATCCAGATTAAACCTGCCCCGGAATAGTCTGAGACTGTGTCCTCTTGGTCTGTCAATGGGTGCCTGAGAGAAGAGACCAACCCCACCTGGCTACAGCCTCCCTGCAGGTAGTTGTAGACAGCAATGAGCTCTGCCCTGAGCCTCCTCTTCTGCAGGCTGCACACCCCCAGCTCCCTCAGCTGCTCCTTGTAGGGCTGTGCTCCAGGCCCCTCACCAGCCCTTCTCTGGACATTTTCAAGCACCTCAACATCTTTGTTAAATTAAGGGGCCCAGAACAGGACACAGCACTCAAGGTGTGGCCTGACCAGCACTAAGAGAGGAAAAATGATTTCCCTGGTCCTGCTGGTCATACTATTCCTCTGTGACACTTGTAACAGCAACAACAGAACAACAAGGCATTATCTACTAAAACTAATGAAACTGGACCACTGCACATTCTAGTTTGGAGACTGATGACTTGCATTTTCTGTATTACAAGCTCAGAGGACGTTAGAGGTTGGAAGGGACCCAAGGAGATCATCCAGTCCAACCCCCTGCCAGAGCAGGACAATCCTATCTAACACAGATCACAGAGGAACACATCCAGACAGGCCTGGAAAGGCTCCACAGAAGGAGACCCCACAGCCTCTCTGGGCAGCCTGTGCCAGTGCTCTGGGACCCTTACAGGAAAGAAGTTCCCCCTTGTGTTGAGGCAGAACCTCCTGTGCTGCAACTGACACCCATTGCTGCTTGTCCTATGCCAGGGAGCAGTGAGCAGAGCCTGTCCCCCACTCCTGGCAGCCTTCAGATACTCATAAACATTTATCAAATCCCCTCTCAGTCTTCTCTTCTCCAGACTAAGCAGCCCCAGGTCCCTCAGCCTCTCCTCATCAGCCATGCCCTCCAGTCCCCTCATCATCCTCATAGCCCTCTGCTGGACCATCTCCAGCAGATCCCTGTCCCTCTGAAACTGGGGAGCCCCAAACTGAACACAGTGTTCAAGATGAGGTCTCAGCAGGGCAGAGTAGAGGGGGAGGAGAACCTCCCTTGATCTGCTGGACACACTTCTAACACAGCCCAGGATCCCACTGGCCTTCTTGGCCACAAGGGCACATTGCTGTGCCATGGCTAACTTGTTAGCCACCAGCACCCCCAGTACTAGTAAGAGTGTGGCACTATGACCTGCAGGATATATGTTCAAAGAACAAATGCTACAATTTCTCTGATGGCAGCCCAGTCTATTAGCTTAGAAGACTGAAATAACAGAAGATGGTATTACTGTTCCATCAGCTGGGTCAGTTGCCTGGTAGATTAACAGCGGCTTCAGATCCATTCTCTTCGCTCCCTCAGTGCCCACTTGAAAGCCTGAGGGCGTTGTTGTTATCCAGGTTCCTGCCTGGTTCTCCTGAGGTTGCTCACAATCAGCCAGAGCCTCCACAGGACTCTCAAATGACTTGTCCTTGCTTGCACTAGTTTTGTCACTGCCTTTTCCTGCAGAAATAAACCTTTCTGTATCAAACTTGGCATCCTCTAAGGCAAAAGACAGAAAAGGCAAATTCAATAAAGTTAAGAGTTTCTGTGAGTATTGGTTTTGACAGAATTGAAAGACCTACTTATCAGGACAACTGCAAGTGATGTTACTCAGAAGTGTGCCCTTGAACTAGTCATAGAATCAGGCAGGTTGGAAGAGACCTCCAAGCTCAGCCAGTCCAACCTAGCACCCAGCCCTGGCCAATCAACCAGACCATGGCACTAAGTGCCCCAGCCAGGCTGTCACTGATGACTCAGAAAAACTAAACAGCACACTAATGAAAGGCTGTGATAAGAAGGATATGGTGCTGGAGAAGTTAATTTAGGCTTTCTCACAGAAGGTTCAACAAATGATTTTTCAAGGTTCCTTTCAACCCAGGCTGTTCAGTGATTCTATGAGCCTAGCTAAAACATTTTGGTGAGAGGAATGAGACGCAAGGCTGTGAAAAGCAAACAACAGTGATGTCTGCTGCACTCATAGGCTTGCTGAGATGGGTAAGAACAGGAACACAAACACAGATAACAGAGTTGCTCTCTGGCTCTGGCTGTCTCCCTTCTCTCCCTAACCTGCTGTCTGTGACTAATCCTTCTGCTTCCTAACCCCCATGGCCGATTCTCCAAACTCACCTTGAGCGTAAGGCAAAGGCTGGAGTAAGGCAGAGGGGTGGGAAGGAGGTGGCAGGGTGGTTGGGAGCCCCTGCTGGGGACTCTGGTTTCTGGGAGGGCTGCCGTGTTTCTGTATTACCTTTAACTTATCTGTGTCTGTCTCTAGCTGCACAGATTGTCAGTACCTGCTTGGATGTTGTGCTAAGCTGCAAATAGAAAGCTCCATTCTAATTTCCAGCGCAGCTACGTCTAGTCTGGGTGATTTTCTTAAGTGTAGGGGGGGGCAAGGAACACTCAAACCGTCACAGATGTGAAGAAATTCCTTTCAGCAACAGAAGCCAAGGAAAACAAATCCAAACAGTATGTTAATCTGGCCCTTGCCTTGCCACTGAATAGACAGACCAGTTCAAGGCAATTATTTTCATTCTTAAAAACTCACAGGAAGCTCTGTTCCACACTAGAACATTCTATTATGTTTGAATGCAATAGTCCTGACACCCACACATTGAATCCACACTTCATGTTAATCACCAAGCTGGTGACACATGGGTTTGATGGGTGGAGCACTGGATGGATACAGAACTGGCTTGATGGCCACACCCAAAGAGTGGCTGTCAATGGCTCCATGGCCAAGTGGAGGCCAGTGACAAGCGGAGTCCCTCAGGGATCAGTCCTGGGACCAGTCTTAAATGTTTAACATCTTTGTGGGTGCCATGGACAGAGGCACTGAGTGCAGCCTCAGCAAGTTTGCTGCTGACACCAAGCTGTGTGGTGCAGCAGACAGGCTGGAGGGCAGGGATCCATCCAGAGGGACCTGGACAGGCTGCAGAGGTGGGCACAAGCCAACCTCAGGAGGATCAACAAGACCAAGTGCAAGGTCCTGCAGCTGGCTCAAGGTGATGCCAAGCACAACTGCAGGCTGGGCAGTGAGTGGCTGAAGAGCAGCCCTGAGGAGAGGGACCTGGGGGTGCTGCTGGACCAGAAGCTCAGCAGGAGCCAGCAGTGTGCACTTGCAGCCCAGAAAGCCAACCAGNGGGAGAGTCAGAGTGGCTGTGAGGAGGAAGTTGTTGAGCATGAGAGTGGTGAGAGGCTGGGCTGGGTTGCCCAGGGAGGTGGTTGAGGCCCCATGGCTGGAGGTGTTTCAGGCCAGGCTGGCTGAGGCTGTGTGCAGCCTGCTCTAGGGTAGGGTATCCCTGGGCATGGCAGGGGGATTGGAACTGGCTGCTCCTTGTGGTCCCTTCCAACCCTGACTGATTCTATGATTCTATGGTCTTGGACTGCACTCTGAGGAGCAAAGAAAACATTTATTTGGCTCTTTCCCAGAGAAACAAAATAATGTAAGGATGCTTACAGTGGGACAGAAGTCCATACAACCAGTTAATAATGACCAGCAGTAGGTGCCTTGGAATACATCAAATGAGAACAAAAAACACAGTCCACACTCCGTGAGGGAAACATTTCTCAGTATGAAAACTGATAACTGTAGTAAGGATTTTACACTACTGTAAAGCATTACCTTTAAATCATAGAATCATAGAATCAACCAGGTTGGAAGAGACCTCCAAGCTTTTCCAGCCCAACCCAGCACCCAGCCCTGGCCAATCAACCAGACCATGGCACTAAGTGCCCCAGCCAGGCTTAGCTTCAACACCTCCAGGGACGGCGACTCCACCACCTCCCTGGGCAGCCCATTCCAATGCCAATCACTCTCTCTGCCAACAACTTCCTCCTAACATCCAGCCTAGACCTCCCCTGGCACAACTTGATCCAGGCCAGGATGCCACTGGCTGTCCTGCCCACCTGGGCACACTGTTGGCTTTTTCAGCTACTGTCTACCAGTACCCCCAGGTCCCTTTCCTCCTGGCTGCTTTCCAGTCACTCTGTCCCCAGCCTTTGTTTGAAATCACTTTGCTACTGATGCAGTTCTTACCCATTTACTCACTGGAAGCCTAGCATGTGGAGCAGAGGAGCAATTGTTTGATACAAAGGACACAAATCATCCCTGTGTAGCAGATGAGTATAGGTAAAACTGCATTTTCACCCTGGAATAATAGTGAGACTAAAGAAATATGCATTTTCTTAAGTATAATCAGCCCTGCTAACTTCAGATATGCCCCAAACACTGAAAATATTACCTTTCTTAGTGATGCTCTCAGGTGAAGGCTCCAGTTCTGGTAACAGTTCATCTGAGATTGCAGGTGGTGGCAGAACCGGACCAGAATCAGGACTCCTACTCACTGTGCCATCAGCAAAAAGAACCTGCAGCAATAAAGGACACATTAGAGGATAAATTCACTTCAAACACTAAGGGAAAGTCTCAAAAATCATCAGCCCCATATGACTGTTTAGATGACTAAAAATGTGCCCTTGTGGCCAAGAAGGCCAATGGGATCCTGGGGTGTGTTAGGAGGAGTGTGTCCAGCAGATCAAGGGAGGTTCTCCTCCCCCTCTGCTCTGCTCTGCTGAGACCTCATCTTGAATACTGTTCTGCTAGTTTGAGCCTAGCTAGAATGTTTTGGTGAGAAGAACTAGATCATAGGCTGAGAAATGAAAACAATGGTGAGGTCTACTTCCCTCACAGTCTTGCTGAGATGTGCAAAAAAGGAAAACACAGATAAGGTCACTTGCTCTCTTTGCTATTCACTCTGGCTTTCCTCTTGTCTCTTCGCCTGCTGGGGAGCTGGGGCTGCAGGCTGAACTCCATCTTACTCTCTAACCTCACCCTCCATTTGCTTTGCCTGATTCACCTTTGCTTCTTAACCCCCCTGGCTGAGCCTCCATTCTTCCTTGGGACTGGGGTAAGGTTGACAGNGAGGATGATGAGGGGACTGGAGGGCATGGCTGATGAGGAGAGGCTGAGGGACCTGGGGCTGCTTAGTCTGGAGAAGAGAAGACTGAGAGGGGATTTGATAAATGTTTGTAAGTATCTGAGGGCTGCCAGGAGTGGGGGACAGGCTCTGCTCACTGCTCCCTGGCATAGGACAAGCAGCAATGGGTGTCAGTTGCAGCACAGGAGGTTCTGCCTCAACACAAGGGGGAACTTCTTTCCTGTAAAGGTCCCAGAGCACTGGCACAGGCTGCCCAGAGAGGCTGTGGAGTCTCCTTCTCTGGAGCCTTTCAAGGCCTGTCTGGATGTGTTCCTCTGTGACCTGTGTTAGATAGGATTGTCCTGCTCTGGCAGGGGGTTGGACTGGATGATCTCCTTGGGTCCCTTCCAACCCCTGACATCCTGTGAGCCTGTGGAAAAATACATGGATGCTTTTGTGTTCCCCCAAATACCCAAAGCCCAACTATTCACACTTCAGATGTTTAAGTCCAACAATATTGTTATCAAAACCATATTTGGCTATTTCCTAATATCAAAATCACCTATACCCTTCATATGCCTAAAATTTTTCATTAAATCTATCTATGCACCTTCAGTTCTAATTCCAAACCAAGCTAAGAGCATTTTATTTTGGCATGGCTGCATAAATCAGTGGTTAGTTAACTTCATCTGCAAGTTGGGCACTTTTCTATCTCAGCTGACAAGCACAAGTTTGAGGGTCATCACACAGGCAGGTGGCTCTCAATGAATCCTGCCAAACATACCTGGGCAGAACCATCCATCATATACTTTATCACAGCTCCTTGACTGGTGATTACTCTTGACACCTCCTGCTCTGACTGTCTTGTCACAGACATATACACACGAGCGTTCTTCACCTTCTGGGGATAACTCTGCCTAAGCAGAATGTCCCAGGTAGGCTGCTTGGCCTGCTCTCTTTTTGTGTCTTTGTGCTTTAGGTCACATTCTGTAACGTCATGCTCCTTCTCTTCACTTTCCCTAACTTCTTCCTCCTTTGCTTCCTTTGTTTCAGCTTCACCGCTCTCGAATGCCTCTTTCTTGGCTTTGTCTGCTTTGTCCTCGCTTCTATTGACCACCTCTTTCTCACCTTCAGCTGTTGTAGCTTCACCTTTCAAATCTGAAAAGCAATTGTGATTTATTTAATACCATGTAGCACCCATTCAAACAGTGCTGAATGCCCAGCACCACAGTCCACAGAAGGTATGCAACTGTCAGTGAGTAAAACTAATCCTCCTTGGCTTCCTCCACAATCCACAGACTGCATTGTTCAGAGAACAACTCACAGCAGTCATCTGTTAGGAAACTCTGCATCTTCCTGTGGAGGTGTCTGTCTTTCCAAATGAAAACAGCAGAAGATGGATTTTGTTGGGGATGCTGAACTTTTGTAAGACTGACATAAAGTGAGAATAATTTCCTAACTTCCCATAAAAGTGCAAAAAAGTTATTAAGTTTCACCAAGCTTGAGGTTATCTAGGAACTGAAGTTGGATATTCATAGAATCAGCCAGGTTGGAAGAGACCTCCAAGCTCAGCCAGTCCAACCTAGCACCCAGCCCTGCCCAATCAACCAGACCATGGCACTAAGTGCCCCAGCCAGGCTTGGCTTCAACACCTCCAGGCACGGCGACTCCACCACCTCCCTGGGCAGCCCATTCCAATGCCAATCACTCTCTCTGACAACAACTTCCTCCTAACATCCAGCCTAGACCTGCCCTGGCACAGCTTGAGACTGTGTCCCCTTGTTCTGTTGCTGCTTGCCTGGCAGAAGAGCCCAACCCCACCTGGCTACAGCCTCCCTTCAGGGAGTTGTAGACAGCAATGAGGTCAGCCCTGACCCTCCTCTTCTCCAAACTAAACAACCCCAAACTTCATACTGGATGCATTAAGACGACAATGATTCTAACTAGCAGAGCCAGACAAGGAGACACAGTCTCAAGTTGTGCCAAGGAAGGTATAGGCTGGTGCTAGGTTGCACTGGATGAGCTTGGAGGTCTCTTCCAACCTGGTTGATTCTATGGTTCTACGATTTCACATTAGTTTGAAGTAGAACAAATTATGTATGCTGCACAAACTATGAACCATATCAACACTATGACAGACTCAGCAATCTAAGACATAATCACATTGTTACATCTAAACCCAATCCTCTTTTTAACTTCTTTTAAATTCCTTACTTTGCAGTGGCTCAGAAAACTAACCTCCAACACTCTCACCAAGAAAAGTTAACACTAGTCCACTGGGACATGAGACACTCAAACTTGGGAAGTTGTGAGGATCTGCCGTCACTTGTGTTTGGGAAGCTGATTCCTCCATCTCCATCTATGGAATGAAAAATGAGTTAGTTTTATTGCAAGCTCAAATCCAGGCTGGGCAGTGAGTGGCTGGAGAGCAGCCCTGAGGAGAGGGACTTGGGGGTGCTGCTGGACCAGAAGCTCATCATGAGCCAGCAGTGTGCACTTGCAGCCCAGAAAGCCAAGCAGAGCCTGGCCTGCAGCAGCAGAAGTGTGGCCAGCAGGGCCAGGGAGGTGATTCTCCCCCTCTGCTGTGCTCTGCTGAGACCCCACCTGCAGTACTGCAACCAGCTCTGGAGTCCCCATTTCAAGAGGGATGTGGAGATGCTGGAGTGTGACCAGAGCAGGGCCAGGAGGATGCTCAGAGGGCTGCAGCAGCTCTGCTGTGAGCACAGACTGAAAGAGTTGGGGCTGTGCAGGCTGCAGAAGAGGAGGCTCCCAGGTGACCTTCTTGTGGCCTTCCAGGATCTGAAGGGGCTACAAAAAGGCTGGGAAGGGACTTTACAGGATATCAGGGAGTGCCAGGACTGGGGGGAATGAAGCAAAGCTGGAGGTGGGGAGAGTCAGAGTGGTTGTGAGGAGGAAGTTGTTGAACATGAGAGTGGTGAGAGGCTGGGCTGGGTTGCCCAGGGAGGTGGTTGAGGCCCCATGGCTGGAGGTGTTTAAGGCCAGGCTGGCTGAGGCTGTGTGCATCCTGCTCTAGGGTAGGGTGTCCCTTGGCATGGCAGAAGGGTTGAACTGGCTGATCCTTGTGGTGCCTTCAAACTCTGACTGATTCTGTGGTTCTATCTCTGGGTCACAGAAGATGTACATGATGGACTCAAGCTGGCTTCATTAACAGTTCCCAATACATGCACCTGAGAAAAAAGAAATACTACAACACATGCTTACAAGCACCACAAAATGTTAAGGTTTTTTTTTAGGGTACAGTTGAAAGCCCTCTGAGAAGAGTATCTGGCTTCTGTCAGATAAATTTATATGTGTGAATTAATATATCTTTCCTTTCTGTGTTCATTGCATAACATCTACTTTCTCACCTTTTCTTCTTGCTTTAGCGTGTCACCGGGCGGTGGAAATCCTGTTTTGCTCTGGCTGGCTTTGGCAGATGGCAGAGATTTGCCTGATTTTTGTTTGCTGGACTTCTCTTTCTTTCCTGAAGCAGGTGTAGCTAGAGGAATTGTGCTCGGAACATGAACAGAAGGAATGCTCAGAATTTTTCCTAGGATAGGATCAGTTTCATCATCTAAGGAAGAGAAAAGCAATATTTTAACTGCATCTGGAAAGGCTGAAATACAAACCCTATGAGGAGAGGCTGAGGGAGCTGGGGGTGTGCAGCCTGCAGAAGAGGAGGCTCAGGGCAGACCTCACTGCTGGCTACAACTACCTGCAGGGAGGCTGTAGCCAGGTGGGGTTGGGCTCTTCTGCCAGGCAAGCAGCAACAGAACAAGGGGACACGGTCTCAAGCTGTGCCAGGGCAGGTCTAGGCTGGATGTTAGGAGGAAGTTGTTGGCAGAGAGAGTGATTGGCATTGGAATGGGCTGCCCAGGGAGGTGGTGGAGTGGCTGTGCCTGGAGGTGTTGAAGCCAAGCCTGGCTGGGGCACTTAGTGCCATGGTCTGGTTGATTGGCCAGGGCTGCGTGCTAGGTTGGGCTGGATGAGCTTGGAGGTCTCTTCCAACCTGGTGGATTCTATGATCTAGGCTTGATGAGAAGACTCCCAAACACTGGTGAGGTCAGACCTTGAGTCTTGGCTTCAGTTTTGGGGCCCTCTGTTCAAGAAAGACATTGAGGTGCTGGAATACACCCAGAGACGCACAGCGAAGCTGGTGAAGGATATGCAGAACAGGTCCTGTGAGAAGAGGCTGAGAGAACTGGGGTTGTTCAGCCTGAAGAAAAGAAGGCTGAGGAGATACTTTCTTGCTCTCTAGAACTACCTGAAATGAGGTTGGAGCCAGGTAGGTGTTAGTCTCTTCTGCTTAGTGACAAGTGTCTCATTCTCCCTGGTAAAAAGCAATGGGAAAAGACGAAGTGGCCTCATGTTGCACCAGGGGAAGTTTAAGTTGGATTTTAGAAGAAACTTTTTCACTGAAAGGGCTGGCAGATATTGGTTGGACATAATGATGTTAAAGGTCTTTTCCAACCAAAATGATTCCATGATAAATCCTTAGCTAATTATATAAAATAGGAAAATTTAAGTTCTCCGTGAGGTGCATTCTGACACATGTTTATTAGAGAGCCGAGTCATAGAATAAGCAAACAGTAGTAACCATTTGGCCTCGTTAAATCTCATCCCATCGAAGTGAAAAAGCCTGAACACCACAGCTGACATGTGAGTGCTCATGTAGACACATCTCTCTTTTATGCCAAAACACAGGCTCACAGGATGTCAGGGGTTGGAAGGGACACAAGGAGATCATCCAGACCAACCCCCTGCCAGAGCAGGACAATCCTATCTAACACAGGTCACAGAGGAACACATCCAGACAGGCCTGGAAAGGCTCCAGAGAAAAAGACCTCACAGCCTCTCTGGGCAGCCTGTGCCAGTGCTCTGGGACCCTTACAGGAAAGAAGTTCCCCCTTGTGTTGAGGCAGAACCTCCTGTGCTGCAACTGACACCCATTGCTGCTTGTCCTGTGCCAGGGAGCAGTGAGCAGAGCCTGTCCCCCACTCCTGGCAGCCCTCAGATACTCATAAACATTTATCAAATCCC
>WAAF01009863.1:0-36302 GCA_013400475.1 Tricholaema leucomelas | reverse complement strand
TCCTCCCCAGGTGCAGGACTCTGCACTTGTCCTTGTTGAACCCCATCTGGTTCCTCTGTGCCCAGCTCTCAGTCTGCCCAGGGCTCTCTGGATGGCAGCACAGCCTGCAGCTGTCTCAGCAAAGCCTCCCAGCTTGGTGTCAGCAGCAAACTTGCTGAGCAGACTCTGTCTGTCTGTGCCCTCATCAGTGTCACTGATGAAGCTGTTGAACAGGCCTGGCCCCAGCACTGATCCCTGGGGGCACTGATCCTTTGGGGGGGATGGGCGTTCATCTCTTTCTCTGGACCTTGATACTTTCCCAGCAAATCACATTTTCTTTGCCTCAAATTAACTGGCTGATTTCACTACGTATTAACAACACTTGTCAAGTTTCTCCCTGCACTATTCTGTTTTCACTGTAAGTAAAAAACATGGAGACCTCCTTTCATCCTGCTCTAGGGTAGGGTGTCCATGCCCATGGCAGGGGGTTGGAACTAGATGATCCTTGTGGTCCCTTCCAACCCTGACTGATTCTATGGTTCTATTCTATGATTCCTAACAACATAATCTCATCTTCAGCCTCGAAATTCCCTACCACGTAGGAACAGCTGCTGAGAAAGGCAAGAATTGCACCTAACAAATTATTGGGTAAGAAGTGCATGAAGGGAAAAAAAAAAAGGAATTCTCCCTATGGTTCTCAAATATCCTCTTCTGTTTGCTTACTTTACCTGCTGTCCTCCCTGTAGGTCCATAATAGCTCAGCGACAGCTGGATTCCATTTGCCAAGGTGGCTGAAAAAGATCCAAACTTGCTCACAGCTGTCTTCTGATTATTTCTTTTTCCTTGAAAAACAAACAAACAAAAACCCAAGCAAAGAAAAACCAGAACGAATTTTAAAGATAGCAACACATACCAGAACCACCTGATCTGCAAACCAATGACTGGCATGAATGGCGGCAGCATGGATGACCTACCCCTAAAACAGGTGAAGAGGGTGGGGAAAACGAGACCATTCCACTCATGGAGTATTATACATAACAGTCTGGTTTGTGTCATGTAGCTGACTTTTCAGATGGAAACTGCACTTCAATTAACTACCTGTGTAAGCAAGACCCTGCAAGCGACTCAGCTGCTGAGTAATGCCTGACTTGCTGAAGCAGAAATGTTGGATCAGAAACACAAGTCTTCAGAAATCACTTTAAAATGAAGTGATTAGCACTGCAGCAAACCACTGTGGAGACCAACATGTCCAGATTTGACTGGAAATGGTTTTTAGGACGTTACTCTTACTAGTAATGTCTAAGTGTCACTTACTAGTGGAGAGTGAAGATTTAAAAGAGCAGCAAAGATCTCTGGATCCTCAGCACAAGCACAATGTGCACCTGAAGATGGCCACAAAAATGATCAGAGGGCTAGAGCACCTCTCCAGGGAGAGAGAGTTGGGGTTGTTCAGCCTGGAGAAAAGAAGGTTCCAGGCAGACCTTCTCATGGCCTAAAGAGGGCCTACAAGAAGGCTGAGGAAGGACTATTTACAAAGGCATGTAGCAATCAAACAAGGGGCAATGGTTTTAAACCACAGCAGGGCACATTTAGATTGGACATAAGGAAGAAGCTCTTTACTCTGACAGGGATGGAACACTGAAACAGGTCGCTCAGGGAGTGGTGAAGGAGACATTCAAGGTCAGGCCTGGTGTGGTTCTCAGGAACCTGATCTAGTTGGGGATGTCTCTGTTGGCTGCAGGAGGGGCTGGACTAGATGACCTCTAGAGGTCTCTTCCAACCCACTGCATTCTAAGACTATGACGACATGGGTTTAACAACAACAACTACTGAAAAGTCTTTGTGAAGCTAAACAGCAAAAGAACCTAATTCTGGAGTGGAGGATCCTTGTTTCTGTTCCCTACTTGCAGCCTAGAGGGCCAACCCAAGCCTGGGCTGCAGCAGAAGCGTGGCCAGCAGGGCCAGGGAGGTGACACTCTCCCTCTCCACTCTGCTCTGCTGAGACCCCACCTGCAGTACTGCATCCAGCTCTGGAGCCCCGATTCCAAGAGGGATGTGGAGATGCTGAAGTGTGTCCAGAGCAGGGCCAGGAGGATGCTCAGAGGGCTGCAGCAGCTCTGCTGTGAGCACAGACTGAAAGAGTTGGGGCTGTGCAGGCTGCAGAAGAGCCTGTCACAGTCTTTGAGAACACTTACAGCGAAGAAGTTTCTTCTAATATAAAACCTAAACCTCTCCTGGTGCAACTTATGGCCATCGTTTCCTCTCATCCTCTCACTTGTTACTTGGGAGAAAAGATAAACACCAACCTCACTACAGCCTCCTGACAGGAAGCTACAGAGAGCTTTCCCCCAGACTAAACAACCCCAGCTCCCACCACTGCCCCTGTCCCGGGTTAAGGTGGATCCCTCCCCTGGTAGAATAAACTCACCACAACACAGACTGTTTTTGGAAAGTCAGGGGAGAAGGAAATTGTATTTCTTGCAGTTTAAATATAACAGTGTAAGGAGAACAAACTGCTAGAGAAATAGAACAACCTTAGGGAAGATGGGGCAAAGGTGGAGCAGCAGCGAAGCAGCAAAAGCTGCAGCAGCCAAACCAGCAGCGGGGGAAGATGGCAGCAGGCACAGCAGAAGCAGGCAGGGGAAGGTCCAAGCTGTGCTTCCAGACATAAAGCTCTTGATGCTCAAAGGGAATGACATTAACTTATCCATTGTTGCCATTCTATGGCCTAGCCCTAGAACGTTCACCTCTCCTCTCAGAGCTTCTACTTCTAAGGTTCTCTGTTCTGAATATTTTGATGTCTAAGCTAGAAATCTACCTCTAACGGCCACATGCCCCTCACAAGATCTGTTCTCCAGACCCTCCATCAGCTTCATTGCCCTTCTCTGGATCCACTCCAGCACCTTGATGTCTGTCTCGTAGGGTGGGCCCTCAAACTGAACCCAAGACTCAATGTGTGGCCTCACCAGTGCTGAGTACAGGGGGACAATTATTTCCCCAGTCCTGCTGGTCACACTGCTCCTGATAAAGGCCAGGATCATAGAATCATAGAAATCAGTCAGGGTTGGAAGGGACCACAAGAAGCAGCCAGTTCCAACCCCCCTGCCATGCCCAGGGACACCCTACCCTAGAGCAGGCTGACCACAGCCTCAACCAGCCTGGCCTGAAACACCTCCAGCCATGGGGCCTCAACCACCTCCCTGGACAACCCAGTCCAGCCTCTCACCACTCTCATGCTCAACAACTTCCTCCTCACTGCCACTCTGACTCTCCCCACCTCCAGCTTTGCTCCATTCCCCCCAGTCCTGCCACTCCCTGACAGCCTCAAAAGTCCCTCCCCAGCTTTTTTGTAGCCCCCTTCAGATGCTGGAAGGCCACAAGAAGGTCACCTGGGAGCCTCCTCTTCTGCAGCCTGCACAGCCCCAACTCTTTCAGTGTGTGCTCACAGCAGAGCTGCTGCAGCCCTTTGAGCATCCTGTTGGCTCTCTTGGCTACTTGGGCACACCACTGGTTTATATTCACCCGAGTGTTAGCAACATGTCCTTCAGCAGCAGAAGGTGTTGAACTACACACGATCAATTTCCACAGCAAAGGTCTTGAAGAGGCACTGTGATGATCTGACCCATAAAAGGAGGTCCAGTTCAAAGAGAGAAATCTTCCCTTTCAAGGCTAGACATTTATTCAAGTGTTACTGGACATGATTTGCCGCTTCTCTGGCATTCTCAGGCCAGATTCAGATCTAGTCGTGAGGAACGGTGACTCATTCCATTGATTCCCTGGTAGAGACTGGGGTGCATCTGCTGAGCAGTACTGTGCTTCTACATCTTCTTAAGATGGTAGTGCCTAAGACAACTGGGTTGTTACTTCTATTCACAGAGCACTGATCTTATTCACTCTCCACAATTAGTACAAAGTTATTCTCAGTTAGTTTCTAAGGCTTGCACCCAATGACTGAATATGTCAGACGGTTAGTTTTTTGTATCAGGGGTAATTATCCACTAACCTGATCCAGTTTGCTGCACTTCACTGATTTCTTGCACCTCGATTTCTCTAGAGTCTTTCGTGGGGTCTGTGATATGAATGAAGAAATTGTGGCTGTCTTTTGCCACTTTCACCTTTACCAAAGTCAGACCTGAAAAGGAACACAACACTATTACTGCTCTCATCGGACTTCAGAGCTGCCCCATGCCCAAAAAGCATCTGCTCCTGCAACTATAACACACACAGAGAAGAAAATGGCTAAGAATTGGACTGACCTGCCTAGCAGTAGGTCAAGAAGAAAAAATAATCTGAGTTCAATCTGAGTTTATCTGAGTTTAGGCTGAATACTGCAAACCTGAGAGGCTCACTCTGTGTTTAAAGGTAGCAGGCCAGCAGGGCCAGGGAGGTGATTCTCCCCCTCTGCTGTGCTCTGCTGAGACCCCACCTGCAGTACTGCATCCAGTTCTGGAGCCCCCATTCCAAGAGGGATGTGGAGATGCTGGAGTGTGTCGAGAGCAGGGCCAAGAGGATGCTCAGAGAGCTGCAGCAGCTCTGCTGTGAGCACAGACTGAAAGAGTTGGGGCTGTGCAGGCTGCAGAAGAGGAGGCTCCCAGGTGACCTTCTTGTGGCCTTCCAGGTTCTGAAGGAGGCTACAAAAAAGCTGGGGAGGGACTTTTTAGGCTGTCAGGGACTGAGAGGCCTCAGTTTTGGGGTCAGTTCACTGATGTGTTTATCAGTGGTCTGAATTGAGGGGGACCCTCAATAAACTTTTGAGGCTGTCAGGGAGTGCCAGGAGTGGGGGGAATGGAGCAAAGCTGGAGGTGGGGAGAGTCAGAGTGGCTGTGAGGAGGAAGTTGTTGAGCATGAGAGTGGTGAGAGGCTGGACTGGGTTGCCCAGGGAGGTGGTTGAGGCCCCATGGCTGGAGGTGTTTCAGGCCAGGCTGGCTGAGGCTGTGTGCAGCCTGCTCTAGGGTAGGGTGTCCCTGGGCATGGCAGGGGGTTGGAACTGGCTGCTCCTTGTGGTCCCTTCCAACCCTGACTGATTCTGTGATTCTACGAAAATGCATACGGACAAGTGGGTGGCTGCTACAATCTGCTCTTCCTCACAATACATTCCAGTTCTTGGAATCTTGTGGAACAGATCTTTCACTGCCCATAGTGTCTTTGCAACCTACATTTAAATCTGAGAATGGGTATTTCAGAGGTATTGCTAAAGTTTATGATAGAAAATTAATCTTTGTATCTTATCACAGAAAATCTTGATGGCTGTGTGGATACAGAACAAGCTGATGACAACTTCTGAAGGTAAGATTCATCAAAGACCAGTTACATTTTTGGCTTAGTCCAGTTTTTCACTGCTTTTACCTTACTGAGTAGGGATGACCTAGGGTAGGGTGTCGCTGCCCACGGCAGGGGGTTGGAACTAGATGATCCTTGTGGTGCCTTCCAACCCTGCCTGATTCTATGATTTGTAACCCTGTTGCTTAGATATTTGCATCTGACTGCACAAAACAATGGAAGATGCACTCCTGAAATACTTTTGGTTGCCATTAAATGGACAAACAGGAACTGATTTTTATCCACTTCTAATTTATTTTGTACTCTTATTTATCTCCGAATCGTTAACACACTACATAAAAGGGTAAACATGAATAGTGCTAGAGGCCAATATGGAATTACAACACAGGCTCACAGGATGTTAGGGGTTGGAAGGGACCCAAGGAGATCATTGAATCCAACCCCCTGCCAGAGCAGGACAATCCTATCTAACTATCTAACACAGATCACAACGGTACATGGTACCCTCACCATGTCTTTCATTTATTTTCTACTCCTGAGATATGAAAAACCATGTCTAGGTTAAGAAAGTGTGCATCAGACAGAAAAGCAGAGCATAAGGAATCAAACAATCACCTCTTACAAACTCTATCTTCTCGACTTGAATCTGCCCTCCATCAGATGGGAAAAGGTATTGATTGGTTCCTGATACTTTAATAAGATTCTCCCCTGTATTGTAGCCAAGAAACTGGAAAATGAAGTTTAAGTTATGCAGAAGCCATGAAAGAGGTAAACGAAAGACAAACATCACTGTTGTGCTCAATTAGTTTTTGCTTAGATATTTAACTGAGATATGGAATAACCACTGCAGTAAATCCATACCATGCTATTCTCCTAGCTGCATCATTTCTCAGTTACTAGGTGAAGTAACTTGTTGCATGTAAGAGCCCTCCTCAGATCCTGAAAGGCCACAAAAAGGTCACCTGGGAGCCTCCCCTTCTGCAGACTGCACAGCCCCAACTCTTTCAGTCTGTGCTCACAGCAGAGCTACTGCAGCCCTCTGAGCATCCTCCTGGCCCTGCTCTGGACACACTCCAGCATCTCCACATCCCTCTTGGAATGGGGGCTCCAGAACTGGATGCAGTACTGCAGGTGGGGTCTCAGCAGAGCACAGCAGAGGGGGAGAATCTCCTCCCTGGCCCTGCTGGCCACACTTCTGCTGCTGCAGCCCAGGCTCTGCTTGGCTCTCTGGGCTGCAAGTGCACACTGCTGGCTCAAGTGCACACTGTTGGCTCAACTTCTGGGGTCTACATGTTGCATCTCTCACGGAAGACCTTGCTGGGATGTACATTTGTCACCAAGAACTTGGACTGTGCCAGCTGCAAATGTCATTGGATCCAAGGAGTGGTAATACCTTTCTTCTCCTCTTACTTCTTAACTCTCTTTCTTTTTCCCTCTCCTTAATCTTCCCATTTTCCCTCTGCTCCAGTTGATTACTGAGAGTTTGAATTGACTCTAACAAACCAAAGTCATCAGTCATGTGCTGTTGGTTTGATTCAAGGGAATTTTTGAATTTTAGCATGCCCTCTCCCGCTGCCCAGAGTTGGCTTGGGACACCCAGCCAGGACAGCAGAACCTGGTCCTTCACAGCCATCGCTGAAACTGAAGAATAGAAAGCAGATTGGTGGCTTAACATACAAGTGAGCCAGCAGAGTGCCCAGGTGGGCAGCAGAGCCAATGGCATCCTGGCCTGGCTCAGGAGCAGTGTGGCCAGCAGGACAAGGGAGGTTCTTCTGCCCCTGTGCTCAGCACTGCTCAGGCCACACCTTGAGTGCTGTGTCCAGTTCTGGGCTGCTCCATTCAAGAGAGATGTTGAGGTGCTGGAAGGTGTCCAGAGAAGGGCAACGAAGGTGGTGAGGGGCCTGGAGCTGAGGGAGCTGGGGGTGTGCAGCCTGCAGAAGAGGAGGCTCAGGGCAGACCTCATTGCTGTCTGCAGCTCCCTGAAGGGAGGCTGTAGCCAGGTGGGGTTGGGCTCTGCTGCCAGGCAAGCAGCAACAGAACAAGGAGGCACAGTCTGAAGTTGTGCCAGGGCAGGTCTAGGCTGGATGTTAGGAGGAAGTTGTTGGCAGAGAGAGTGATTGGCATTGGAATGGGCTGCCCAGGGAGGTGGTGGAGTCACCGTGCCTGGAGGTGTTGAAGCCAAGCCTGGCTGAGGCACTTAGTGCCATGGTCTGGTTGATTGGCCAGGGCTGGGTGCTAGGTTGGGCTGGATGAGCTTGGAGGTCTCTTCTAACCTGGCTGATTCTATGATTCTATCATTTGGAAACACAGCACAGAGCCAGAGGTGCATGGGGAAAAGGAGAGAGTTCCCCATCTAGAAGCTGGTCCAGGCTGGCACTCACCTACCACGGAACTCCTTACCTTATAAACTTTCTCAGATTGTGGCTCTGGGATTCTGGGATCCTTCTGAACTTCAGGGGCTTTTGCTGGCTCATCTTTAAACTTCCCTTCAGAAAATTTCTTGTAGGGATCTTTGCTTTCTTCATGTACAATCATCTCTTGTCTTTTCTTTCTACCTTCCAAACTTTCTTTTTTCCCTTCTTTTTCTTCCTTGAGTTGTTCTTCCTTTAGTAATTGCTCCTGCTCCTCTCTCCAAGCCTGCATTAAATGTTAGGAATTGAAAATCACTGCGGTTTGCTTTGCATTAAAAGCTATTTCATGTGTGTGGGTTGAGAAGAGTAGAAGTACAACTCAAAGGAACCAGGTACTGCTCTAGGTCACTCTGAGACTCATTTTCCAAAGTGTCTACAGTTTTTCAGCATTGCCTAGCATCGACATTAGGACAACATTTATTTGGCACGAAGTCACTGACTCGTTCAATCCCCAGCATCAATCCACTAACACTCCCAGGTCCTTTTCCCCAGATCCACTCTCCAGCAAGTCACCACCCAACCTTTACTGATGCAGGGAGTTATTCCTACCCAGTTGCAAGACTTTACACTTGCCCTTGTTGAGCATCATAAGGTTTCTACCCACCCTACTCCCCAGCCCATCCAGGTCATGCTGAACAGCAGCATGATTGGTGTGCAGTGCACGAGTACACTCTAATCTACCTCCATAATATGTGACACTATTGTAAGTGAACTCTCAGGTACTATATTTGCATTCCTTAATTTCAAAGACAGTGATGGTTTGGGTGTTCCCTGCCCCCCTACACTTAGGAAATCACCCAGACTAGACTCAGCTAAGCTGGAAATTCAAGACTGAAGCTTTCTATTCACAGCTCAGCACAACACCCAAGCAGTGACTGTGTCAAGCCTACGTAAAATCGGAGACCTACCTTCCTGGGCAAGCAGTGCTATTTAGTCTGTTTCAGAAACCTACATACGTTTTGCCTCACCTTTAGGGAACCTTCTCTAATAAAAGGCCTTTCTTCATTGTTGGATTGAGATTCTGGAATAGCCTCTGTTATGGTTTCAGGTCCTGATGCATTGCCTTTGATAAATAAAAGGGAAATAACTGAAGTTATAAATGCAAAGAAAGGGATTTTTTTAATGGAAAAAAAATTAATAAAACAATATTTGAATACAGTAGAAGTTTAAAAATAGAATTAAAATAAAAATTAAACCATGGAAGCATAGAATCCCTTGGCTGGAAAAGCCCTCTAAGACCACCGAGTCTCCATTCAGCTTCCTTTTCTCCAGACTAAACAAGCACAGTTCTCTCAGCTGCTACTCAAAAGACTTGTTCTTCAGACCCTTCAGCAGCTATCAAGGTGTGACTAGGACAGAGGAAAAAATCAGTCACCTGACTGCCATCCCTCCAACAGTCCCTGTGATACTGCTCCTACAGTACTTTCAACTGTCCCCCAACCTCCTCAACCCCCTTCCTTTTTTCCACAAGTATCATCCGAGAATCATAGAATCATAGAATCAGTCAGGGTTGGAAGGGACCACAAGAAGCAGCCAGTTCCAACCCCCCTGCCATGCCCAGGGACACCCTACCCTAGAGCAGGCTGCCCACAGCCTCAGCCAGACTGGCCTGAAACACCTCCAGCCATGGGGCCTCAACCACCTCCCTGGGCAACCCAGTCCAGCCTCTCACCATTCTCATGCTCAACAACTTCCTCCTCACAGCCACTCTGACTCTCCCCACCTCCAGCTTTGCTCCATTCCCCCCACTCCTGGCACTCCCTGACAGCCTAAAAAGTCCCTCCCCAGCTTTTTTGCAGCCCCCTTCAGATCCTGGAAGGCCACAAGAAGGTCACCTGGGAGCCTCCTCTTCTGCAGCCTGCACAGCCCCAACTCTTTCAGTCTGTGCTCACAGCAGAGCTGCTGCAGCCCTCTGAGCATCCTCCTGGCTCTGCTCTGGACACACTCCAGCACCTCCACATCCCTCTTGTAACGGGGGCTCCAGGACTGGATGCAGTACTCCAGGTTTGGGTCTCACCAGAGGTCATTAAATCCCCTCTAAGTCTTTTCTAGACTAAAAAGTCCCAAGTCTTTAAAGTATTTATTCACTTCACTACATATTTATACCTACACAGATGATAAACCAATGATAATATATGCAATATGTTAAAATTCAACCAGTTCTGCCCTGAACAACTTTGGGTCTTGGCACCTTATCATGAAAAAATATTTGAAAAAATATTTTTGTATGATATAACAACAAAAAAAAAAAAAAAAAGAGAGAGAATACTGAGAGGGGATTTGATAAATAAGTATCTGAGGGCTGCCAGGAGTGGGGGACAGGCTCTGCTCACTGCTCCCTGGCATAGGACAAGCAGCAATGGGTGTCAGTTGCAGCACAGGAGGTTCTGCCTCAACACAAGGGGGAACTTCTTTCCTGTAAGGGTCCCAGAGCACTGGCACAGGCTGCCCAGAGAGGCTGTGAGGTCTCCTTCTGTGGAGCCTTTCCAGGCCTGTCTGGATGTGTTCCTCTGTGACCTGTGTTAGATAGGATTGTCCTGCTCTGGCAGGGGGTTGGACTGGATGATCTCCCTGGGTCCCTTCCAACCCCTAACACCCTGTGAGCCTGTGTGAACAAAAAGATACTCACTTTTGGCTTTCTTAGGGAAGTTAGGGTTTTTGCCAGTAGCTGCAGAGAATTCTGAAGGCCTTCCTGCATTGGCTTTTTCCAGTTCAACAGACTCTAGCTTCTTAACCATCTTTTCTTGCTGATATTTGACTTCTTCCTCTTTCACCCAGTCATCGATTGAGTTGGCCACCATCTCAAGATAGCTCCTGAAGAGCACCACACTCCTTAGTTTACCATCATACAGTTCTTACTAATATGATTTTAGGCCAAACAAATTCACTTAGCTCCTCTGTGCTTTACACATATATTGTTCTACAACTTTTGAAAGCAAGCTTGCCTTTGACAGGGTTTCACTGAGGTTTTACAGCAGCTGGTACTTTTCCCTGTCTGGTATTTGCTTATGTGGTGGTTTGAGTGTTCCCTGCCCCCCTACACTTAGGAAAATCACCCAGACTAGGCTCAGCTGAGCTGGAAATTAAAGACTGAAGCTTTCTATGTACAGCTCAGCACAATACCCAAGCAGGTATTGACAATCTGTACAGCTAGAGACAGACACAGACAAGTTAAAAAGTGATACAGCAGCAGAGCAGCCCTCCCAGAAACCAGAGTCCCCAGCAGGGGCTCCCAACCACCCTGCCACCTCCTTCCCACCCCTCTGCCTTACCCCAGACTTTGCCTTACGCTCAAGGTGAGTTTAGAGGGTCAGCCAGGGGGGTTAGGGAGCAGAGGGATTAATCAGGCAGCAAGTTAGGTTAGAGAGAGAAGCTCATGCAGCCCCAAGAGACAGAGAGCAATTCTGTTATCTGTGTTTGTGTTCTTGTGCTTACCCATCTCAGCAAGCCTATGAGTGCAGCAGACATCACCACTGCTTCCCTTTCACAGCCTAGCATCTAATTCCTCTCCCCAAAATATCCCAGCTAGGCTCAAACTAGCACAGCTTAATATACCATAGATACCTATTTTGGTGTGAAGAATGAGATGCTAGGCTGTGAAAATGAAACAATGTTTTATAGATATATATGCACCATATATGGAAAAGAAAGTAACAGAAAGAAATGCTCATGCAAGTGATGAGTATTGGAGGGATGTAAGTATGGAGAGCTTGTTGCTCTCTCTGCCCAAGGAAAAGAAGGTAACAAGAAGAAATACTCATGCAAGTGACGGCTGTGGAAGGGATACATGTAGGGAGATCTTGCTGCTTTCTGTGGCTACCTGGAAGGAGGTTTTAGAGAGGTGGGGGTTGATCTCTTGTCCCAAATAACAAGTCACAGGACATGAGGAAACTGTCACAGTTCCCCCAGAAGAGATTTATGTTGGATATTAGGAAGAAAGTTCTGTACTGAAAGGGTTGTCAAGCCTTAGAACAGGCTGCCAGGGGAAGTGGAGGAATCCATCCCTGAAGGGGTCTCAAAGCCATACAGATGTGATGCTGAGGGACGTGGTTTAGTGGTGACCTGCCAAAGCTGTGTCAGTGGTTGGTCCTGATGATCTGGAAGATCTTTTTCAGCCAAAGGGATTCTATTTCCTTTTGATAATTTAGTTATTCTTTCTGCAAAGGGATATCAGAAACTTGTCTTCTAGAGAGTGTCTAACCTCACCATCCCTAGAGGTGCTTAAAATAGGAAGGAACGTGGTGCTGAGGGACACAGTTTAACACCAGACTTGGTAGAGTTAGATAATGATTGGGTTTCATGATCTTAAAGGTAATTTTCAAGAGAAATTACTCCATGATTCAGTGGTATTCAAAAGCTCTGCATGCATTACAGACAGCTTTTGGGTGTGAAGCGTTACCATGTTTGTTCAAGAAAGAGAATACTGCTGTCTGCACAGACCAGAGATGTCTATAGCTCATGTGCAAGATAAAAGATTAAAGATACTCAAGTCTACCTGTTGCAGGGTAAGAGAGATCTGCAGAGGGACCTTGCCAGGCCAGATGGGTGGGCAGAGGCCAATGGGATGAGATTTAACAAGGCCAAGTGCAGGGTTCTGCACTTTGGCCACAACAACCCCAAGCAACGCTACAGGCTGGGGACAGAGTGGCTGAGAGCAGCCAGGCAGAGAGGGAGCTGGGGGTGCTGGGAGAGAGTAGCTGAAGATGAGGCAGCAGTGCCCAGGTGGGCAGCAGAGCCAATGGCATCCTGGGCTGACTCAGGAGCAGTGTGGCCAGCAGGACAAAGGAGGTTCTTCTGCCCCTGTGCTCAGCACTGCTCAGGCCACACCTTGAGTGCTGTGTCCAGTTCTGGGCTCCTCCATTCAAGAGAGATGTTGAGGTGCTGGAAGGTGTCCAGAGAAGGGCAACGAAGCTGGTGAGAGGCCTGGAGCACAGCCCTGTGAGGAGAGGCTGAGGGAGCTGGGGGTGTGCAGCCTGCAGAAGAGGAGGCTCAGGGCAGAGCTCATTGCTGTCTGCAGCTCCCTGAAGGGAGGCTGTAGCCAGGTGGGGTTGGGCTCTGCTGCCAGGCAAGCAGCAACAGAACAAATGGACACAGTCTCAAGCTGTGCCAGGGCAGGTCTAGGCTGGATGTTAGGAGGAAGTTGTTGGCAGAGAGAGTGATTGGCATTGGAATGGGCTGCCCAGGGAGGTGGTGGAGTCTCTGTCCCTGGAGGTGTTGAAGCCAAGCCTGGCTGGGGCACTTAGTGCCATGGTCTGGTTGGTTGGCCAGGGCTGGGTGCTAGGTTGGACTGGCTGAGCTTGGAGGTCTCTTCCAACCTGGTTGATTCTGTGATTCTATCTCAACTCCTAAAATGTAGGGGAAGCTTACTAGTGGAAACTTGTGTGGAGAACCTGTTGATTGTATACTCAGTAAGGACAAGGTTACCTTGTTTGTATCTGAAGAACAGTGTACAGGGTATAGAAAACAAAGGTGTTGAAATGCGAAGCCAAACCAGGCTGGAACCTGAAGTCTGAATCTGAAGTGCTGGAGTCACTTGAAGAGGAATATACATTATACATACAAAGAGAGATTATCCAAGTGGAAAATATTTTAGGGCAATGAAACAGTCATTCAAAGCCAAAAATAGACATTCTATTAGTATGTACTCTGATGTCACTACTGCCAATGTCTGACTCAGAACCACTTCTCAGAAAGGATGAATCTTTTCCAGTAATGTGTGTCGTGTGCTTATTATGAAACAGTACACAAATGTCACTGCAATTAACTTGTAGCAAAAGAGTTTTGATACCATCTGCAATAATTGAGCTTCCTGCTGGAGTGGCCATTTATTCTAGCTGGAGCTGACACGTCTCATACACAGGAATCACTGAAGGCCTGTGCCTTTGGACCAGTAGCATCCACTGGATTTCATGCACAGCCTCCTGCTGCCTGCCCTTTGAGCAACACAATTCCTGATGTTTCTACTGTTCTTAATGAACTATGAGACTATCCATAGAGAAGGAAGAGTAATTGGGATCTGTAGGTGCAAAAAAGCTGAGCAGGGATTTTTGAGGTTGTCAGGCAGTGACAGGAGTGGGGGGAATGGAGCAAAGCTGGAGGTGGGGTGGTTCAGGCTGGCCGTGAGGAGGAAGTTGTTGAGCATGAGAGTGGTGAGAGGCTGGACTGGGTTGCCCAGGGAGGTGGTTGAGGCCCCATGGCTGGAGGTGTTTAAGGCCAGGCTGGCTGAGGCTGTGGTCAGCCTGCTCTAGGGTAGGGTGNCACTACTCTCATGCTCAACAACTTCCTCATCATGGCCACTCTGAACTTACCCACCTCCAGCTTTGCTCCATTCCCCCCACTCCTCTCACTCCCTGGCAGCCTCAAAAGTCCCTCCCCAGCTTTTTTGTAGCCCCCTTCAGATGCTGGAAGGCCACAAGAAGGTCCCCTGGGAGCCTCCTCTGCTCCAGCCTGCACAGCCCCAACTCTTTCAGTCTGTGCTCACAGCAGCGCTGCTGCAGCCCTCTGAGCATCCTCCTGGCCCTGCTCTGGACACTCTCCACCATCTCCACATCCCTCTGGTCATGTGGGCTCCAGAACTGGATGCAGTACTGCAGGTGGGGTCTAAGCAGAGCAGAGTGGAGAGGGAGATTCACCTCCCTGGCTGTGCTGGCCACACTTCTCCTGCTCTTTCTATTCCTCCAACACAGAAGTGAGGGAAAAAGCAGCACACAAAATCTCAGGCCTGAGACATGGAAGAAGTGAGGTAAGAACAGTTCACTGAGCAAAATCAGAAAACATGGCACAAAAAGCATAATTACCTTAGCCTGTTTGCAGAAAAAAGCATGGCTCAAAGCAGCAGCAAGCAGAAGCAAGCAAGCCAAAAATCCAAGCCAGAAAAACACTCCCTCAATCCCTCTTTGTCCCACTGCCATCCCAGCAAGAAAAGACCAACATTCAAGAGCCTGGAACCCAGAAGCAGCAATGAGAACAGGAAGCCTCCCATCTATCAATCTGAACTTCAAGTCCCCAGTACTTTGCTGCAGACAGAACTTTCATTTTTGAAGGTGGCATGATTGTAGCAAGGTATGGATAACAGCAGCAGGCTCAACTCAATCCATGACAATGATAAAAACAATTACCTGAATCCAACATTGGAGTGCAATGTAATATCCCAAGTCTCTTGGCACAACCGATGCTGATTCCTAGGATTGTGAAGAACCATAAGCAAAGAATTATCTTGAGCATGATAGAAGGAATCAATACATCTGTATTCTTGAGATGCAGTATGAAGAACCTGGAAAGGAAAGAAATAAAGGTGCATCTTCCCTCCAGACATTAGCATACACACAGATGCTAGAGAGCACAGATTTAGGAAAGGATGCTTTAGAATTTCACTCCGCTACAAGATGTATGTGAATAAATTGGATTCCAGCAATCTTGTATTTACACTGCATATCACATCTGAACATACTCAGCTAGCTGAATACGAGCCAGCAGTGTGCCCAGGTAGCCAAGAAGGACAACAGAATCCTGGCCTCTATCCAGGAGGACCAGAGAAGTGATTTCCTCAGTCTATTCAGCACTGGTGAGGTCACACCTTGAATACTGAGTTCAGTTTTGGGGTGCTCACTACAACACAGACATTGTGGTGCTGAAACAGGTCAGAGAAGAGCAACAAAACTGATGAAGGGTGTGGAGAACAGGTCTTGTGAGAACCAGAGGAGGGAACTGGGCTCATTTAGTCCGAAGAATATGAGGCTGAGGGAAGACCCCGCTCTCTACAACCCTCTGAAAGGCTGCAATGACACAGCTGTTGGTTTCTTCTCCCTAGTAACAAGTGATAGGACGAAACAGCCTCAAGTTGTCCCAAGAGCAATTTAGATTTGCCATTATCATACAATCATAAAATCAGCCAGGTTGGAAGAGACCTCCAAGCTCATCCAGTCCAACCTAGCACCCAGCCCTGGCCACTCAACCAGACCATGGCACTAAGTGCCTCATCCAGGCTTTGCTTCAACATCTCCTGGGACGGCAACTCCACCACCTGTCCTCCACTGAAAGTGTCCTCAAAGACTAGGACAGGCTCCCCAGTTAGGTGGCTGAATCCCCATCTCCAAATGTGCTTCAAAAACAGAGATGTGGTGTTGGGGAACATGGCTTAACACCATCCTTGGAAGAGTTAGATAATGTCTGGACTCAATGATCTTAAAGGTCTTTTCTGATCAAAATGATTGTTTGATTTTGCCTAGCAAGGAAAAATACCTAAGTACTATACCTATATATATACCATATACATACCTCTCTTTATATATATAGACCCTGTACTAAGTGTCCAGTTCTGGGCCCCCCAGTTTAAGAGGGGCATTGAGATGCTTGAACATGTCCAGAGAAGGGCAATGAGGCTGGTGAGAGGCCTCGAGCACAGCCCTACGAGGAGAGGCTGAGGGAGCTGGGATTGTTTAGCCTGGAGAAGAGGAGGCTCAGGGCAGAGCTCATTGCTGTCTACAGCTACCTGAGGGGTGGTTGTAGCCAGGAGGAGGTTGCTCTCTTCTCTCAGGCAGCCAGCACCAGAACAAGAGGACACAGCCTCAAGCTGCACCAGGGGAAATTTAGGCTTGAGCTGAGGAGAAAGTTCTTCACTGAGAGAGTCATTGGCTACTGGAATGGGCTGCCCAGGGAGGTGGTGGAGTCGCCGTCCCTGGAGCTGTTCAAGGCAGGACTGGACGTGGCACTTGGTGCCATGGTCTAGCCTTGAGCTCTGTGGTGAAGGGTTGGACTTGATGATCTGTGAGGTCTCTTCCAACCTTGGTGATACTGTGATACTCTGCTACTACTTCTTTGTACAGACAGCTGTAGGATGACTCTATGTGTAAGACTGTCACTGCACAGTTACCTGAAGAAGAACATGTGGTGGAAAATGCTCCACAAAGGTCCAGTCTGTCAAACAACGCCTCTGTGTCTTTTTTATATCTTCTAATTTCACTCCTAGGCCAGAATTTTCCAGATCCACCTCAAAATACATCACAACAAACCAATGAACATCAACATTTCAGTGTCAATTGTATAAATCAACCTTGTGACTTCATATACAACATAGAATCAAGCAGGTTGGAAGAGACCTCCAAGCTCATCCAGTCCAACCTAGCACCCAGCCCTGGCCAATCAACCAGACCATGGCACTAAGTGCCTCAGCCAGGCTTTAACACCTCCAGGGATGGCAACTCCACCACCTCCCTGGGCAGCCCATTCCAATGCCAATCACTCTCTCTGCCAACAACTTCCTCCTAACATCCAGCCTAGACCTGCCCTGGCACAACTTGAGACTCTGTCCCCTTGTTCTGTTGCTGGTTCTATTGCAACATCCCATGTTGCATCACAGCTAACATCCTGCTCTAGGGTAGGGTGTCCCTGCCCATGGCAGCAGAGCTGGAACTAGATGATCCTTACGGTCTCTTCCAACTCTGCCTGATTCTACGATTCTAACAGTGTAATGCTGCACATGTGTAGGAACCAGTAAGGGATTATTTAGTCAACCCCACAATGGTAGGTTTTTTAGGCCTTGGTTTTTTTTTAATGGAAAACAGAATTTAAATATTTGTACTACTAGGTGATATGTTCCTGAGTTCTGTAAGCAATTATGAATACTTAACAACGTCCCACGAAGTCATGTTAAAATTGCTCTATTTATCCAAGGCTCTTATGTCAGGGTGGTGTTTCTGAAGGTGCCAAACTACACAGGCTACTCATGTGACACAGTCTGGCAATTTCTCTCACTCTCTCAAGCTGAGGGAGGTAATGCTCCCTCTCTACTCTGCTCTGCTGAGACCCCACCTGGAGTACTGCATCCAGTTCTGGAGCCCCCATTACAAGAGGGATGTGGAGGTGCTGGAGTGTGTCCAGAGCAGGGCCAGGAGGATGCTCAGAGGGCTGCAGCAGCCCTGCTGTGAGCACAGACTGAAAGAGTTGGGGCTGTGCAGGCTGCAGAAGAGGAGGCTCCCAGGTGACCCTCTTGTGGCCTTCCAGGATCTGAAGGGGGCTACAAAAAAGCTGGGGAGGGACTTTTGAGGCTGTCAGGGAGTGACAGGACTGGGGGAATGGAGCAAGGCTGGAGGTGGGGAGAGTCAGAGTGGCCATGAGGAGGTTGTTGTTGAGCATGAGAGTGGTGAGAGGCTGAACTGGGTTGCCCAGGGAGGTGGTTGAGGCCCCATGGCTGGAGGTGGTTAAGGCCAGGCTGGCTGAGGCTGTGTGCAGCCTGCTCTAGGGTAGGGTGTCCCTGGGCATGGCAGAGGGGTTGGAACTAGATCCTTGTGGTGCCCTCCAACCTGACTCATTCTATGATTCTATGACTTCACAGTGCTTGCTGCACTTCTTCCAAATAGCACAAAACCGACATGCAGCACTGCAGAGGAGTCCCCAGTTACACATTCTGGCACTGAACAGCTTTGTTTTTGTTGTTGTAACCTGCACTGTTTATTCCTTTCCTCACACTTGCCATATCAGAAGTAGAGAGAGGCGACTCTTTGTCCCAAGCAGTATCAGCCAGGCCTTTTCCTCCATCCTTGCCACTGGTTTCTGTATGTCCTGGAAATTGAAAGCAGAATTTGAAGAAGCATTCCAGAAACACTACTGCTAAACATTAAGGTTGGAGTGGTGCTATTTCCTTAGCCTCCCTGATCAGATTACCATTGTGCTAGTTTGAGCCTAGCTGGGATATTTTGGTGAGAGGAATTACATGATAGGCTGTGGAAAGGTAACAATGGTGATGTCTGCTGCACTCTTAGGCTTGCTAAGATGGATAAAAACAAGAACGGTGACCTCACTGCTGTCTACAACTATGGCATCCTGGGCTGGCTCAGGAGCAGTGTGGCCAGCAGGACAAGGGAGTTTATTCTGCCCCTGTGCTCAGCACTGCTCAGGCCACCCCTTGAGTGCTGTGTCCAGTTCTGGGCTCCTCCATTCAAGAGAGATGTTGAGGTGCTGGAAGGTGTCCAGAGAAGGGCAACGAAGCTGGTGAGAGGCCTGGAGCACAGCCCTGTGAGGAGAGGCTGAGGGAGCTGGGGGTGTGCAGCCTGCAGAAGAGGAGGCTCAGGGCAGACCTCATTGCTGTCTGCAGCTCCCTGAAGGGAGGCTGTAGCCAGGTGGGGTTGGGCTCTTCTGCCAGGCAACCAGCAACAGAACAAGGGGACACAGTCTCAAGCTGTGCCAGGGCAGGTCTAGGCTGGATGTGAGGAGGAAGTTGTTGGCAGAGAGAGTGATTGGCATTGGAATGGGCTGCCCAGGGAGGTGGTGGAGTCGCCGTCCCTGGAGGTGTTCAAGCAAAGCCTGGCTGGGGCACTTAGTGCCATGGTCTGGTTGATTGGCCAGGGCTGGGTGCTAGGTTGGACTGGCTGAGCTTGGAGGTCTCTTCCAACCTGTTTGATCCCAGGATTCTATGAATTCAAATCCTCTCAGTACCGAGGTAAGAACGTTTCCAAGAAGGAAAGCAACCACTAACAATTAAGCTATATGCCAAAACCCTATGGAATTGCTCTCACTGAACCAAGCAGTGTTGGGAAGGGTAGAACTTCCATGAGATGTATTAGGTCTTCATCAGTGTTAGAAAACATCCTAGTCATCCTCCTGTCCTTACTGTTGCTAGTGATGTAGTTGTAGGCTGTCTGAATAGTTCATCCCTTCCACAGATGAGATGTTTCTTGTCTGCCCTTCTGACAATAGTCCTGTATGTTTCTGGGGTATGACAAATGCTACTTCCAGTCACCAGTGTGCTAGCATCATTTCTAATCAAAACAGTTCTATGGTTCCCTGAGTTAGTTATGCCCAGAGTTATGCAGAGGGCACCAAGAGTTGATAAAAATTGATACATACATGATAAACAATTTTCTAGGGAGAAAACACTCTGGAAAGTGGTTTTTATTAAGTGGCTCATAAACAGCTCAGCTTCCAGACAGGAAGGCTTTGCTTCTCTGTTTTCTGACTGCCCTCAGAAGGTTCCAGAAATATTGGATGTTATGTTTGCAACTGCAGCATTTAGCATTGTGATTAGCATAACAGTAAAATAAACCCAGCAAAGAATACTGAAATTTGGAAGGGGCAGATAAGCAGGAATCTTTTTGTCTGCTCTGACCTGCTAAGGAAAGACCTTGTTTAAGATCCTAGGCACCTAAACTGAGAAAGCATGAGGTTAAAGGTCTGACAGCATAAATGGAGCACAGGCTCACAGGATGTTAGGGGTTGGAAGGGACCCAAGGAGATCATCCAGTCCAACCCCCTGCCAGAGCAGGACAATCCTATCTAACACAGGTCACAGAGGAACACATCCAGACAGGCCTGGAAAGGCTCCAGAGAAGGAGACCTCACAGCCTCTCTGGGCAGCCTGTGCCAGTGCTCTGGGACCCTTACAGGAAAGAAGTTCCCCCTTGTGTTGAGGCAGAACCTCCTGTGCTGCAACTGACACCCATTGCTGCTTGTCCTATGCCAGGGAGCAGTGAGCAGAGCCTGTTCCCCACTCCTGGCAGCCCTCAGATACTTACAAACATTTATCAAATCCCCTCTCAGTCTTCTCTTCTCCAGACTAAACAGTCCCAGGTCCCTCAGCCTCTCCTCATCAGCCATGCCCTCCAGTCCCCTCATCATCCTCATAGCCCTCTGCTGGACCCTCTCCAGTAGATCCCTGTCCCTCTGAAACTGGGGAGCCCAAAACTGAACACAGCATTCAAGATGAGGTCTCAGCAGGGCAGTGCAGATGTGGAGGAGAACCTCCCTTGATCTGCCAGACACATTCCTCCTAACACAGCCCAGGATCCCACTGGCCTTCTTTATCCAGTGGTCCTACAAAGACACTCAATGTAAGGTGCTACAATATTTGAGATTCAGTGATTTGTACATGCATGGAAAAAAAATCACAGCCCTGAAATAGCAACATGGTAGAATAAATAGTGGGTTGATATTCTTCAGGAGTAATGTAAACAGAGAGGTTTTTTACCAGAGCTCCTTGGCGATTTCCCACTGAGGAAGAGTTGTCTCAGCTGTTTTGCAAACCTGGCTGGATCATCCCAAGGGATATTGGGTACTTCACAGTGACCTCCCACCATTGCTCCAGAGCTCTCCAGGAAAGCCAAGTCATTCACCCCAGTCAGCATCAGGCTTTCAAAAGTAAACACTCTGAAGGCTCTTTCTACTTCATCCCAACTCAGAAGCTCTATAAAAGAATTACAATCATTAAGTGAAAATGTCCTTATGGCCCAGCAGAAGATAAATAGGAGACTATGTGAGTGAATTGTTTTTGGCAACTCTGCAAAAGCCAACTGCAATTTCCTTAATGGTACTGGATCAAATTCTGTGAGCTACACTTTGCACTCCGAGTTGAATGCTTCCAAATTGCAAACCGATATGCTCCACTATTCCTCCATCTTAAATGGAGTGTTTCCCACACCTGCATACCTTGTGGCTCATTACCTTTATAAAATGATGTTGATTTTAAAATAGTGAGTAGATTGTCAAGCCAGTTAACAGATAGCTATCTTCAGTTCAGTAAATTACTTCCTTATTATAAACTCTTTTTTGTTCTTGGTAGCTTCTCAAACAACCATCACTTTTTTTCCTTCTCTTTGCATAAAATTTTACACATAATCTGCCTAGAAGTAAGCCAGGTGCAAACAAAGGCAAGAACAAAGCTTATTTATGGTTATATGCTTTGGTGACTGGATCGGGCTGGGTGATAAGTTGGACTGGATGAGCTTGGAGGTCTCTTCCAACCTGGTTGATTGGCATTGTTCATAGAATCAACCAGGTTGGAAGAGACCTCCAAGATCATGCAGTCCAACCTATCCCCAATCCTATCCAATCAACTAGACCATGGCACTAAGTGCCTCATCCAGGCTTTTCTTGAACACCTCCAGGGATTCTATGATTCTGTGAATCTATGGTTCTATGATTCTATGAGGAGGACTGGATTTTAAGACAGCAGTTTAGTGACCAAATCATACAAAGAGTATCTTCTCTTTGAAGTTTTCTCTCTTTATGGTAGACAAACACCCAAACATGTCACACATCTTTAAAATGCTATCTCATCTCTTGTTCAAATCAATCACCTTCTTGATAGAAGTGACGACACTGCTGCCTAAGTAAACACTTGGAGAGTTTGGCAATAGAATCCTAGAATCAACCAGGTTGGAAGAGACCTCCAAGCTCACCCAGTCCAACCATGCACCCAGTGCTGTCCAGTCAACCAGACCATGGCACTAAGTTCCCCATCCAGGCTTTGCTTCAACACCTCCAGGAACAGCCACTCTACCACCTCCCTGGGCAGCCAGTAGTACTATGATCCAGTGAAGACCACTAAATTTGATACTTATCATCTGGAATGATACATCAATATAAAACCCCTTCATAGCTTAATGCTCAAAATGAACATACCAACAAGTAGAAACAATGCAGTGAGTGTGAATTAATCCAACAGAAAGGATTTCAGGACTGAATAACTGGGAAAGTACCTTCAAATCCTGGGCCTTGTATGCTAGCATAAATGTAACCAAAGGGATTTTGAAGTTAACATTTCGTAATAGTCTAACTTCTGAAACTACCTCAGGATGTTAACGCAGTCCTTGGGACTGTGTCCCGGTGACATCATGGTGGTACACACACTCCAAGAAAAAGTAATGGCAAAAGTGATTATGGTTGAAGACCTTCCAGTTGGCAGCTGTCACTAGTGGTGTGCCCCAGGAAGCAGAGCTGGGCCCTGTCCTGTTTAATATCTTCATTGACAATCTGGACGCAGGGATCGAGTCCAGCATCAGTAAGTTTGCAGATAACACCAAGCTGTGTGGATCTCTTAGAGGGTAGGAGGGCTCTGCAGATGGAGCTGGACAGGCTGGACAGATAGGCACAGTCCAGTGCCATGAGTTTTAACAAGTCCAAGCACTGGGTTCTACACTTTGGGCACAACAAGCCCAAGCAGCGCTACAGGCTGGGGACAGAGTGGCTGAGAGCAGCCAGGTAGCGAGGGACCTGGGGGTACCAGTTGACAGCCAACCAAACGTGAGCCAGCAGTGTGCCCAGGTGGCCAAGAAGGCCAACGGCATCCTGGCTTGTATCAGGAATAGTGTGGCCAGCAGGATCAGGGAAGTGAGCATTAGGTGTCAGCAGATTAATAGTCTGCTTAACCTAGTGGCTGAATTGAAGGGTGAAGTGGAAAGGCTTAGGGCTGGAAGGGAATGTGAAAGAGTTGGACCTACGGCACCATGCTCTGGTGTGTTCACAGAGCACTGGCCCAGGCTCCCCAGAGAGGTTGTGGGGTCTCCTTCTCTAGAGGTTGTGGGGTCTCCTTCTGTGGAGCCTTTCAAGGCCTGTCTGGATGTGTTCCTCTGTGATCTGTGTTAGATAGGATTGCCCTGCTCTGGCAGGGGGTTGGACTGGATGATCTCCTTGGGTCGCTTCCAACCCTTAACATCCTGTGAGCCTGTAAAGTTGGCCCTAACTTGTATAGTATGGGAAGTTCTGCAAAGGTTTCAGAAAGATGAAAATGCTTATCTCAAAATTCCTCCTACTTAGGAGGACAATCAACCAGAACTAAAGGAAGTCAGTTATGTCAAGCTTACCACTGGTACAATAATGCATGAGCTCGTGAGCTCTTGCCAAGCGTTTAGTGTTGCTTTCAGCTGAAGGAAGAGTGAAATGGACAAGTTCTGTAAGAGGCAGTTTATCCATCATTTCACATTCAATCTTCTCTAGATTTAAGTCATCCTGGACCTGGAACAAAATCCAGAGGTGTGATGGCTTGGGTGTTACCCACCCTCCCACACTTAAGAAAATCACTGAGACTAGACTCAGCCAAGCTGGAAATTAGAGAATGAAGCTTTCTATGTACAGCTCAGCACAATGCCGAAGCAGGTATTGACAATCTGTACAGCTAGAGACAGGCACAGACAAGTTAAAAAGTGATACAGAAACACAGCAGCCCTCCCAGAAACCAGAGTCCCCAGCAGGGGCTCCCAACCACCCTGCCACCTCCTTCCCACCCCTCTGCCTTACCCCAGACTTTGCCTTGCGTTCAAGGTGAGTTTGGAGAGTTGGCCACGGGGGTTAGAAAGCAGAAGGATTAGTTAGACAGCAAGTTAGGGAGAGAGAAGTGCATGCAACCAGAGCCAGAGAGCAACTCTATTACCTATGTTTGTGTTCTTGTTCTTATCCATCTCAGCAAGCCTATGAGTGCAGCAGCCGTCACCACTGCTTCCTTATCACAGCCTAGCATCTAGTTCCTCTCACTAAAATATCCCAGCCAGGCTCAAACTAGCACAAGAGCACTACAGGGGAGGTAAACATTCACACCAGTGAAAATTCTAAACCTGATATCTGAATAAAAGAAGTCTTTTTTTACAGCAAAATATGTAACTGTGTCACGTGCTTAAGCTGGTTAGGCACGGACTTTGAACATGTGCTCACAGTTTGTTGCTGAATCATGATGTCAGAAATTTTAGGCAGAAAAACTGGATCACATAAGAGAATAGCCAACAGCATCACAACAGACACTTGTTAGAAGCTATTTGCTTGTGCTAGCTAGACTCAAACTCTGAAGTACAGAGCTGTGTCCTGATCTATTCAGAGGCAGCAGCAAACTTTCATGTGTCTTTCAGCCACTCTGTACTACATCTCACAGAAATGAAGGCTGCAAACTCATTGATCTGTTTCTGACCATCCCTACATGTTTAAGGATTTCTCTTTTGAGACCTACTGGCATCTTTCAGCTTTGCTCTTTTTAGTATTACACATTTGCAGTACATTTGTCTTGGATTACACCTTTCAAACCTTTTTGCTCTACCTACTCCTCAAACATTCCGCTATAACCTGAATTTCCTCCTCAGAAAGTAGATCAGTCATATGCCTGCTAACAGCACCTCTCAGTGATTACTCACTACTGTCTTTTGCTTGAATACTTCCAATGTGTCAAGACTGATTTGTTTCTGAATACTGTTTTAATCAACTGTTGTCAAAGCATTCCATTCTGAACACTGTTTTAATCAATTGAATCATAGAATCATAGAATCAGTCAGGGTTGGAAGGAACCACAAGGAGCAGCCAGTTCCAAGCCCCCTGCCATGCCCAGGGACACCCTACCCTAGAGCAGGCTGCACACAGCCTCAGCCAGCCTGGCCTGAAACACCTCCAGCCATGGGGCCTCAACCACCTCCCTGGGCAACCCAGTCCAGCCTCTCACCACTCTCATGCTCAACAACTTCCTCCTCACAGCCACTCTGACTCTCCCCACCTCCAGCTTTGCTCCATTCCCCCCAGTCCTGTCACTCCCTGACAGCCTCAAAAGTCTCTCCCCAGCTTTTTTTGTAGCCCCTCTTCAGACACTGGAAGGCCACAAGAAGGTCAACTGTTGTCAGAGTTTTCCATTCTGAATAGTGTTTTCATCCATTGTTGTCAAAGTATCCCATACCCAATTTGTACTTCACTAAGGCAGGTCCCTAGCTATGAAATCCAGAGCTGTTAGTTAACTGCAAAACACTCCTATTGGCTTCAGAGTATTTTCAATAGTAAAACTACACCTGCTGATGTGATGATTACATTAAGGAGTCAGAATTGTCTCAACAAAGGTAAGATCATTCTGAATGACCTGCCTGATCTGTCATTTCTCCCCACTGAGACAGCAACTGACCAGGGGACAGTGGACTGGCAAAGAGGGGCGGAGGCTGCTTGGCACCAACCCTACAAGCACACGAGAAAGACCCCTTGGAATGTGAAGCTGGAGGTGGGGAAAGTCAGAGTGGCTGTGAGGAGGAAGTTGCTGAGCATGAGAGTGGTGAGAGGCTGGACTGGGTTGCCCAGGGAGGTGGTTGAGGCCCCATGGCTGGAGGTGTTTCAGGCCAGGCTGGCTGAGGCTGTGTGCAGCCTGCTCTAGGGTAGGGTGTCCCTGGGCATGGCAGGGGTTGGAACTGCCTGATCCTTGTGGTCCCTTCCAACCCTGACTGATTCTATGACTCTAAGTTAGAAACTCACTTTCTGCAGTTTTCATCTGTGTTTGACTACAGTTGATCAACAGAGTTCTGTAATCTCAGCTATGCCAAAGGCTAAACATCCTCATAAATAATGCAAACAGATTACTGAAATTAATGTAATGCTCTCTGTTTGTCTGCCAGTAGGAGTAACTCATTGCTTCTTAACCAGACTAAACACATTAGTGTGTCTATCTCAGTAGGAAAAATCTAGGCTACACTGTTCTGCTTTGTAAAAACACCACTCCATCCTCTTTAGTGCATTGAGTATTCACTGCCTGGGGCCTTTTGACCTGTTTACAGATGCCAGGTAGCACCATACCTTCAGCGTGTGCAACCGCTGAGCCCGGGTATCATGGTAGTTAAATAAGACAGGGTACTTGGGGGTAACAATCTGTTTGTCACTGTATTGAGGAGAAAAGTAGTCGTAGAGATCCTGTTGAAAAAGAAAGACATAATAAAGCCCAAGAATCAGATTTACTTGTCATTTCAGGAAATGAACAAAAGGCAACACAAACCTTCTTTTCACTCTCAGAAAGCGTTAGAGAAGGAAGGATGGAAGCAATGTGCTCTGCAATGGTATGATGGAGCCCATCTGCCCGAGGCTCTGGTACCACCAGACTGGGTGGTGTGAGGTCTTCTTCACTTGCAATAACCTGGCAAACACAGTATGTTTTAGCTTTCATTACAGCATGGCTGCTGCTTAACTGCATTAAAGCTTCTGAGCGGATCCTGCTATAAGCTAAACACACAGCCACAAATCTTGTCAGCAAAATGAACCATGTATTTTTTACTACAGGCTCAGGGCAGACCTCATTGCTGTCTATAACTACCTGAAGGGAGGCTGTAGCCAGGTGGGGGTTGGGCTCTGCTGCCAGGCAGCCAGCAACAGAACAAGGGGACACAGTCTCAAGTTGTGCCAGGGCAGGTCTAGGCTGGATGTTAGGAGGAAGTTGTCGGCAGAGAGAGTGATTGGCATTGGAATGGGCTGCCCAGGGAGGTGGTGGAGTCGCCATCCCTGGAGGTGTTGAAGCCAAGCATGGATGGGTCACTTAAGCCATGGTCTGGTTGACTGGCCAGGGCTGGGTGCTAGGTTGGACTGGCTGAGCTTGGAGGTCTCTTCCAACCTGGTTGATTCTATGATAAGTTAGCTCCTGCCCAAAACAAAGTTTCCCAGAAGGCATTTCAGTACCTCACAACATGGCAAGAAGTGCCACCACTATGGTGCTCTCTGCACAGCTGCCAGAGATGCTGCCTGTACCATTGCAAACCTCCATGCCAGGAGGATCTAGGATCACGCCAGAGATCCTCTGTCTCTTTCCCAGCACCTTGGGAAGATCTGGAAGCCTCTCAATGGCTGAGCAGTTCCAACACTGCCACAAAGGAGACAGCGACTATGTTGACATTTCTACTCCACTGCAGTGAGTAACACAGACTTTCCCTAGGGCTCCAGGCTGCCTATTCGTAAGTGAGGCAAAGCCATTTTGTGGCTAAACTTTTCCAATGTTCTGATTCTCCTAAATGAATGAATTGCCCATAAGGATTCTTGAGAAGAGGGACATGCTGGAGAGGGTCCAGTGAAGGGCCATGAGGATGATGAGGGGACTGGAGGGCATGGCTGATGAGGAGAGGCTGAGGGACCTGGGACTGTTTAGTCTGGAGAAGAGAAGACTGAGAGGGGATTTGATAAATGTTTATAAGTATCTGAGGGCTGCCAGGAGTGGGGGACAGGCTCTGCTCACTGTTCCCTGGCATAGGACAAGCAGCAATGGGTGTCAGTTGCAGCACAGGAGGTTCTGCCTCAACACAAGGGGGAACTTCTTTCCTGTAAGGGTCCCAGAGCACTGGCACAGGCTGCCCAGAGAGGCTGTGGGGTCTCCTTCTGTGAAGCCTTTCAAGGCCTGTCTGGATGTGTTCCTCTGTGACCTGTGTTAGATAGGATTGTCCTGCTCTGGCAGGGGGTTGGACTGGATGATCTCCTTGGGTCCCTTCCAACCCCTAGCACCCTGTGAGCTGTGATCCTGTTTCCTGACCGAATTAGAACCCAAATTTAACGAATTTATAAATAGTTGTGGGCAGGGCTTCCCAAAAACAAAAAAATAACTACATATTTTGTAATTCCTGCCTCATCAATTGCCCCAACTTAAACATACTATGCTCTAGGTCCAGCAGGAAAGAAAACAAGACACTTTGCAGCTGCGTTTCCTTTGTATTGAGCTCCCTCGGTCAGTGCCTCTGTGCAGTCTCTTATTCTTGGGCTTTGATCAGCCTAACAAGTCTAAGCCAAATTAGTCACAGGAACTACAAAGAGAACATTCCCACCTGTTCCAACATGCAGTTCAGCATTAAGGGTACAGAAAAGTATTCCTCAGGAACTTGACTGAGTAAGTCGTTGTAGTACCTCATGTCCACAGGAGGAGTCAAAAAAGAAGCTTCTTCCTCTTATTAAATAAGAAATAAAACTTTAAGATCAATGTGTTCAGAAATGACAATTTACATCCCAAATCAGTTCAAATGTCATAAAATCAGTTTAAAACAAGCCTGACAAGGTCCATTAGCACAGACCTGTTAAATCTGACTATGGCTAGAAACAGACACAGTAAGGGGTGGATGAGAGGCGAGTCAAGGGACAGGCCAGCGTGGGTGACACAGTTGTGGGTGTCTATCCCAGGCCACCTGATCAGGATGAGGAAGTTGCTGGGGCCTTCTACAGGCAGCTGACAGCACTCTTGTGATCACAGGCCCCAGTTCTCATGGGGAATTTTAACTACACAGATACTTGCTGGAAGGGTTACTCAGCCTGTCATGGCTCAGGAGGTTAGAATCATAGAATTGGTCAGGGTTGGAAGGGACCACAAGGAGCAGCCAGCTCCAAGCCCCCTGCCATGCCCAGGGACACCCTACCCTAGAGCAGGATGCACACAGCCTCAGCCAGACTGCCCTTAAACACCTCCAGACATGGGGCCTCAACCACCTCCCTGGGCAACCCAGTCCAGCCTCTCACCACTCTCATGCTCAGCAACTTCCTCCTCACGGCCAGGCTGACTCTCCCCACCTCCAGCTTTGCTCCATTCCCCCCAGTCCTGTCACTGCCTGATAGCCTCAAAAGTCTCTCCCCAGCTTTTTTGTAGGCCTCCTTCAGATCCTGGAAGGCCACAAGAAGGTCACCTGGGAGCCTCCTCTTCTACAGACTCAACAGTCCCAACTCTTAAAGAGGCTGGAGTCAGGCTCTTCTTGGTGATGCCCAATGACAGGAGAAGGGCAGTGGGTGGAAGCTGAGGCATAGGAGGTTCCATGAGAACATGAGGAAAATCCTTCTCACAATGAGGGTGACAGAGGACTGGCACAGGCTGCCCAGGGGGGTTGTGCAGTTTCCCTCTCCGGAGATATTAAAAATCCACCTGGATGTGTTCCAGTGTGACCTGCTATAGGTGATGCTTCTGTGGCAGGGGAGTTGGACTAGATGATCTTTTGAGGTCCCTTCCAGCCCCTAACATTCTGTGATCCTAATTTTCTAAGGAATTAAGATACCATCATGCCAGTTTTGAGACTTTCACAGTCTATTCACCAAGAAACTACTCTCGGGACACCAAATCACATCTTTGGAACTGTGCCAATCACCCAAGCATTTGTGCTGTCAGACGAATGAATGGTACAGCAGACAGAACAGCCACAGCCAGTGCTTTAACCCCTTAGACATACCCTGAGCCAAAGCTCCATCTCCTCTGTATCCTTTTTGCTTTGCAAGTGCTGTTGGTTGTACCTAAAGGAACAAAAATAAAGATTTTTAAAAAAACCCTCAGAAATAGTGGAACAAATGAAGACTGCACAAAAATGTGGGAGAAATGAGTTTCCCTTATCTCTGTTTCCTCATCCTAGACTTGAAGCTAACCTTTTAGATGGCTGGAACAAGGGGCAAGAAGGCCAGTGGGATCCTGGGCTGTGTTAGGAGGAGTGTGTCCAGCAGCTCAAGAGAGGTTCTCCTCCCTCTCTACTCTGCCCTGCTGAGACCTCATCTTGAATACTGTGTTCAGTTTTGGGCTCCCCAGTTCCAGAGGGACAGGGATCGGCTGGAGAGGGTCCAGCAGAGGGCTATGAGGATGATGAGGGGACTGGAGGGCATGGCTGATGAGGAGAGGCTGAGGGACCTGGGGCTGCTTAGTCTGGAGAAGAGAAGACTGAGAGGGGATTTGATAAATGTTTATAAGTATCTGAGGGCTGCCAGGAGTGGGGGACAGGCTCTGCTCACTGCTCCCTGGCATAGGACAAGCAGCAATGGGTGTCAGTTGCAGCACAGGAGGTTCTGCCTCAACACAAGGGGGAACTTCTTTCCTGTAAGGGTCCCAGAGCACTGGCACAGGCTGCCCAGAGAGGCTGTGGGGTCTCCTTCTCTGGAGCCTTTCCAGGCCTGTCTGGATGTGTTCCTCTGTGACCTGTGTTAGATAGGATTGTCCTGCTCTGGCAGGGGGTTGGACTGGATGATGTCCTTGGGTCCCTTCCAACCCCTGACATCCTGTGAGCCTGTGAGGGGAAGTAAATTTCACCTAACTCTGAATGGAACAAGATAGTCCAAATGTAGTTTGATGAATGCTTTAAATAAGCATTCAGTATTACTGCACCAGAAGGACTAAGTCCATTTCCCCCCTGTCACTAGTGCATGCCCTGTAAGTCACTTTATTCTGCCCACTTAAGCTACTGTTTACCACAAAGAATGAACTAATCTTGCCTAGAACTAATGACTCTATTGATAGTTCACAGATCTGCAACAACACAGTAGCTCTCTGCAGGCATATTGATTTTTCAGGCACAAGAAGGTGTTTAAGGAGTTTTTACATTTAATGATACTTCATACCTGTATGAGCCTCCAGATTCACCATGAGAGTGGTGAGAGGCTGGACTGGGTTGCCCAGGGAGGTGGTTGAGGCCCCATGGATGGAGGTGTTTAAGGCCAGGCTGGCTGAGGCTGTATGCAGCCTGCTCTAGGGTAGGGTGTCCCTGGGCATGGCAGGGGGCTTGGAACTGGCTGCTCCTTGTGGTCCCTTCCAATCCTGACTGATTCTATGATTCTGTGATTTACCTTTTGCTGTTTCCTCAGTGATCAGTTCCCTCCTCCCCCTCTTCCCCCATCATTTTGCAGGTTTTCAATGCTGAAGACAAAAATCCCCATATCATTCACAGAAAACTGCACAGGGAGTGATGGTTCAAGGCGAGTTCTTGAGTGCATAAAGACAAGCAGCCAGCCTATGGCCAGTTATTCTCTATGAGCACAGCGAAGAATAAAGGATCCTTGCCTCTGTTAGAGTTGGTTGTATGGATCTGCTCTCTGATAATGCAGGCACATTAATAAACTTGGTGTTTGCCAGGTAGTTAAGATGCTGTCTTCTCCAGTTGAGGCAGTCATACATTAACCAAGCAATACTTTCGAACAGCACAGTGCCAAATTCAAGCTACAACAGAAAAACAAAAGAAGAAAGTTTGCAGACCAAAGCATCAAATAACTCAGCCATACCAGACACTGACTCCCTAACTAACAGATCCACAAGTGCTTAAAAACATTCCAAGGGAGTTTTTTTTTTTGCTTTATTAATCCAAAATGTTTAAAGAAAGATTTTCCGAAAACAAGGACTCACCTTTATGTGCATCAACACTGCCACACTCACTATGGACTGAGTGCTGCCCATTGGCTCCAGCCGTCATAAAGCACAGCTGATCTTCACAGTACAATCACAGAACCAGCCAGGGTTAGAAGGGACCACAAGGAGCAGCCAGTTCCAAGCCCCCTGCCATGCCCAGGGACACCCTACCCTAGAGCAGGATGCACACAGCCTCAGCCAGCCTGGCCTTGAACACCTCCAGCCATGGGGCCTCAACCACCTCCCTGGGCAACCCAGTCCAGCCTCTCACCATTCTCATGCTCAACAACAACCTCCTCACAGCCACTCTGACTCTCCCCACCTCCAGCTTTGCTCCATTCCCCCCACTCCTGGCACTCCCTGACAGACTCAAAAGTCCCTCCTCAGCTTTTCTGTAGCCCCCTTCAGATCCTGGAAGGCCACAAGAAGGTCACCTGGGAGCCTCCTCTTCTCCAGACTCAACAGCCCCAACTCTTTCAGTCTGTGCTCGCAGCAGAGCTGCTGCAGCCCTCTGAGCATCCTCCTGGCCCTGCTCTGGACACACTCCACCATCTCCACAGCCCTCTTGGAATGGGGGCTCCAGAACTGGATGCAGTACTCCAGGTGGGGTCTCAACAGAGCACAGCAGAGGGGGAGAATCACCTCCCTGGCCCTGCTGGCCACACTTCTGCTGCTGCAGCCCAGGCTCTGGTTGGCTTTCTGGGTGCAAGTGCACACTGATGGCTCCTGTTGAGCTTCTGGTCCAGCAGCACCCCTAGGTCCCTCTCCTGAGGGCTGCTCTCCAGCCACTCACTGCCCAGCCTGCAGTTGTGCTTGACATTGCCTCGACCCAGCTGCAGGACCTTGCACTTGGTCTTGCTGAACCTCCTTAGGTTGGCTTCTTGCAAAGGGAATTTAGGTTGATGAAGATTTGTTTGTTTGTTTGTGGATAGTGTGACAGATGATGTAAAACTAATAACCTGTGTTACTTTTGATACCCAGGTGATGACTGTTAATACCTATGAAAACTGTTTATTGACATTAAAACTCACCAGAAAACTTATTCATAAGGTTCAAAACCACACAGCTTGGAAATTCAGACAGGCAGGGCACAGGCAAAACTACTTCACTTATTTCTTAAGCTGGCAAATGCAAATACACGGAGAGCGCATAGACCTGGCCCCTCTGGATGATCTGTGTTATCTCCAGGTCTTCCCATCCTGGCAGGAACCCTCTCAGAGGGGCAGGCAGGATGCTATGCAGTGTGCAGTCTCAGCACAGTGTCACGCTGGCTGTGCAGGCTGATTTCGTGCAGGCATTTGGAGCCTGTTCCTGATAAGCTCTCCAGGCAAATTCAGGATGCAAAAGGAGGCAGCAGCAGCAGCCCTGTGCTACCTGCTTATCCCTTTCATCAATATCCAGCCCGAGACTAATGAGACATTGGACACAGATTAGTCAAGCAGAATGGCAGAGTAGGAGAGCCCTGCAGAGAGACCTGGCCAGGCTGGATGGGTGGGCAGAGGCCAATGGGATGAGATTGAACAAGGCCAAGTGCAGGGTTCTACACTTTGGCCACAAAAACCCCAAGCAGCACTACAGGCTGGGGACAGAGTGGCTGAGAGCAGCCAGGTAGAGAGGGACATGGGGGTGCTGGCAAGGCTGGGGAGAGGCCTGGAGCACAGCCCTGTGAGGAGAGGCTGAGGGAGCTGGGGGTGTGCAGCCTGCAGAAGAGGAGGCTCAGGGCAGAGCTCATTGCTGTCTGCAGCTCCCTGAAGGGAGGCTGTAGCCAGGTGGGGTTGGTCTCTTCTGCCAGATAGCCAGCAACAGAACAAGGGGACACAGTCTCAAGTTGTGCCAGGGCAGGTCTAGGCTGGATGTTAGGAGGAAGTTGTTGGCAGAGAGAGTGATTGGCATTGGAATGGGCTGCCCAGGGAGGTGGTGGTGTTGCTGTCCCTGGAGGTGTTGAAGCCAAGCCTGGCTGGGGCACTTAGTGCCATGGTCTGGTTGATTGGGCAGGGCTGGGTGCTAGGTTGGGCTGGATGAGCTTGGAGGTCTCTTCCAACCTGCTTGATTCTGTGACTCTTTGACTTTCCTTTTATTTCAGCTGTATTATAACTGCTCACAGGATATTCACAGGTAGCAACTATCTGCTCTAAGATGTGATTATGAGGATGATATATGAGACAAAACAATTCTTTAGCAAAATAGGCTTCATATTTTGAGATTAGATCTAAGAGTATGACAAGTAATTCTGTAAGCAGCAAGCCTACATGGTTCCACAACTGAGGCAGTTTCAATGGATGCCTTGGAAAACCACTGTGGATTTAACTACACTCAGTTCCAATCCCTTCAAGATCAAGGATAATTCCTAGCTCTCTAGACTGTTTATATAGAAGATTTAGTGCACTATAAAGAAGTGTTAGGAGGATGTAGTCTGCCCCTCACCCTAGTAATACAGACCACAAATATAGCAGGTTAAATGATAACATCTTGCTTTACTCTGCTGTACTGGGTATGGTCAGATCAAAAGCATGACTGCTTTCCTTTTGATTTGTTCTCAGGTGACTGTTCTGAGGCAGAGCAGACCTGCTCTTATGAGGACAGAAATACAACTTCATAGAATCACAGCAATCAGTCAGGGCTGGAAGGGACCACAACGGTCAGCCAGTGCCAGCCCCCTGTTATGCCTAGGGAGACCCTACCCTAGAGCAGGCTGCACACAGCCTCAGCCTCAACCACCTCCCTGGGCAACCCAGTCCAGCCTCTCACCACTCTCATGCTCAACAACTTCCTCCTCACGGCCAGCCTGACCCTCCTCACCTCCAGGATCTCCACATCCCTTTTGTAATGTGGACTCCAGAACTGGATGCAGAACTCCAGGTGGGTCTCAGCAGAACAGAGGGGGAGAATCACCTCCCTTGCCCTGCTGCCCAGCCTGGAGCTGTACTTGGCATTGCCTCCACCCAGCTGCAGGACCTTGCACTTGTTCTTGTTGACCCTCCTGAGGTTGGCTTGTGCCCACCTCTGCAGCCTGTCCAGGTCCCTCTGGATGGATCCCTGCCCTCCAGCCTGTTTGCTGCACCACACAGCTTGGTGTCAGCAGCAAACCTGCTGAGGCTGCACTCAATGCCTCTGTCCATGGCACCCAGAAAGATGTTGAACAAGACTGGTCCCAGGACTGATCCATGAGGGACTCCAATTGTCACTGGCCTGCACTGGGACATGGAGCCATTGACAGCCAACCTTTGGGTGCAGCCATCAAGCCAGTTCTGTATCCATCTCGAGTTCCACCCATCAAGCCCATGTGTCACCAGCTTGGAGACCAGGATGTGGTGTGGGACAGTGCCACAGGCCTTGCGCAGGGCCAGGTCAATGCCATCAGTTGCTCTCCCCTCATCTATTGATGTTGTGACCTGTTCATAGGAGGACACCAGGTTTGTCAGGCAGGATGTGCCCTTGGTGCAGCTATGCTGGTTGTGCCCAATCACCTCTTCACTATTCTCCTCTCTCAGTAGTGCCTCCAGTCACTGTTATTTCATACAGAAATCTAACTCTCTAATGAGATGTACCCAAATTGGGTACATACAAGGATGTTGAATTAATTTAATCACTGAGTCATTAATCATTGGTAAAGACCTTTGAGATCATCAAGCCCAACCATTACCTACCCCTATTGAATCTGACAGTAAACCATGTCCCTTAGCACCACATCTCTGCATCTCTGAAACACCTCTAGGGATGGGGTCACAACCGTGTCCCTGGGGAGCATAAACCAGCATTTGAGAATCCCTTCAGAAAGGAAGTTTCTTCTAACAGCCAACCCAAACCACCCTTGGTGTAATGGAGGCCATTTTCTCTCATCCTGTCATTTGAACTATAGAGAAGTGACTGACCCACCTCTCACTACAACCTCTTTTCAGGGAGTTATAGAGAGAGGGAAGGTCTCCCCTCAGCCTCCTCTTCCATATGCTAAACAACCCCAGTTCTCTCAGCTGCTTCTTGCAGGACTTGTTCTTCAGGCCCTTCACCAGCTTCATTGCCCTTCTCTGGACACACTCCAGCACCACAATATNTAGCTGCAGACAGCAATGAGCTCTGCTCTTCTGCAGGCTGCACACCCCCAGCTCCCTCAGCCTCTCCTCACAGGGCTGTGCTCCAGGCCCCTCCCCAGCCTTGCTGCCCTTCTCTGGACACCTTCCAGCACCTCAACGTCTCTCTTGAATGGAGGAGCCCAGAACTGGACACAGCACTCAAGGGGTGGCCTGAGCAGTGCTGAGCACAGGGGCAGAAGAACCTCCCTTGTCCTGCTGGCCACACTGCTCCTGAGACAGTCCTCATTGGGTGGCCTCACCAGTGCTGAGTACAAAGAGAGAGAGACCTCAAATACCTCCAAGTGCTTAAAACTGCTGGTGGGGCCTACAGTATTAAGAAATTCCCACTCAGTTCTTTCTACCCAAAGGACCCCTTGTGAATATCCTGGGTTGGACTGGATGATCTTGGAGGTCTCTTCCAACCTGGTTGATTCTATGATTCTATGAATATACCTGAGCTGAGCAAACTTGCTGGATTCACGGGCACTAACTTTTGTTCATGATTACAAATACACTAAGTACACTGGTTCTCTTTCTTAGAAGACTAAGCTAAAATCCTGTTATTTCTAAACTGCTCTTCAGTGTTACAAACCCAAAAGTAAGGGCTGCTTTTTGACAGCAGAATCTACTGACCAGCATTTTCCTGTCAGACCAGTCAGGGGGAAAGACGCTCTCCTTCACTACGTGATGAAATCTGGCAACATTAAAGAGACTTGATCCATGCTTTCTGCTGCTCAAAATTGGCTCCAGGTATTTCCAAAATGTTTCCAAGTCCTTGCTAGCTCCATCTCTCTTTCTTTTCTCTGCTTCTACAAGTAAAGATTATCAGTGTTAGATAAATCATGGTAAAACTTCTCTTTCACACAGAGCACAAATCGTATATTAGTCTTGTGTAAGTATGGAGATTTCTGGAGCAGAGGACCGAGTCCAGCAGCAGTAAGTTTGCAGAGGACA
>WAAF01009861.1:0-10857 GCA_013400475.1 Tricholaema leucomelas | reverse complement strand
GGGGGAGCTTGGAGCTCTCTGCCAACCTGCCTGGTTCTGACTCCATACCCTGCGGCTCCCTCTCTGCACCCAGGTCAATGTGGAGCACTTGACTGAGAAGATGAAGACGACAGTGAAGAGAGGTTTGGTGCTCAGGTGGGTTCTGGAGATGGAGTTGGGGTCGAGTTGGGGGTGGTTAAAGGCTGTGCTGACCTCCCCCCTCCCCTGCTGCAGGAACGAGAAGTGCAATGAGAACTACACCACAGACTTCATCTACAACCTCTACTCCGAGGAGGGCAAAGGAATCTTTGACTGCAGGATGAATGTCCTGGGCCACATGCAGCAGGTAAAGGACCCCCCCCCAAGGGCATCAGAACCCCTCCCTGAGCACCAGAACCCCTCCCTGGGCACCAGGACCCCTCCTCATCACGGAGGAGACCCTTCCCCAGGGCTCTCCCCCCCCCCATTCACCCAGGGCATCTTCTGGCACAGGGTGGCACCCCGACCCCCTTCGACAGGAACTTTGCCACCAAAATGGGTGCCAAGGCAGTGGCCTGGATCACAGGGAAGATCAAGGAGTGCTCCAGGCATGGTAGGTGCCAGGCTGGGGTCTGTCTTGGGTCTAAAGATTCTCCCCCTCAACCCTGCCCCCAAAAAGGAGCCACCCCCGGGGTTCATTCCCCTTGTGCCCACTGTGCTGCACAGCACTGAGTGCAGCGTGGGGAGGGTTGGAAGGGACCTCTGGAGCTCACCCAGTGCCAACCTCACCCCTGCCCCAGCAGGGCACCCACAGCAGTTTGCCCAGGGTTGGCTCTGGAGCTCACCCAGGGACCAATCCCACCCTGCCCCAGCAGGGTACCCACAGCAGCTTGCCCAGGGGCACGGTGCCCAGGGAGGGGTTGGCAGCTCTGCACACAAGGAGACTCCACAACCTCTCTGGGCAGCCTGCTCCAGCCCTTGGCACCCTCACACCAAACAACTTTCTCCTCCTGCCCTCCACTCTCTGCCCCTTTTGCCCCTGGGCACCACTCAGCAGAGTCTGGCCCCAGGCTCCTGCCCCCCACAGCTCCTTCAGCTCTTGCTGGGCACTGCTCAGATGCCCTCTGGGGCTGCTCTGCTGCAGGCTCTCAGCCCCAGGGCTCAGCCTCTGCTCCTCACAGAGCTGCTCCAGGCCCTCAGCCTCTCCCCAGCACTTCCCTGTCCCTCTGGCCCTGGGCAGCCCAGAGCTGGGCACAGGCCTCCAGCTGTGGCCTGCCTGGGGCAGAGCAGAGGGCAGCAGAACCTCCCTTGCCCTGCTGCCCACCCTCTGCTGAGTGCCCCCAGGACACCCTTGGGGGCTCCTTGGCCCTCCCCAGGGCAGGTTGCTGGCTCCTGGGCCCCTTCTTGTGCCCCAGCAGTGCCAACTGCTGCTCTGGGGAGCTGCTTCCCAGCAGGTCCTCCCCTCCCTGTGCTGCTGCAGGACCTTCTCCCTCCATCCCCAGGAGCTGCTTCCCTCATCCCCAAGGGCTTCTTCCTCCATCCCCTAGGAGCTTCTCCCTTCATTCCCTTGCCCTGCTTGAGCCTTCTGAGGCTCCCCTCCTCCAGCTCTCCATCTGCCCAGCTCCCACTGGCTGCCAACCTCTGCTCTCCATCTTCACCCCTCCTCACCCAGAATTTAGGAGGAAGGCAGATCTGCTTCTCACTCCTGGAGCCTCCTCTTAACCCCTGGAGCCTCCTCCTCACCTCTGGAGGCTTTTCCTCACCTCTGGAGCCTCCTCTTAACCCCTGGAGCGTCCTTCTCACTCCTGCAGCCTCCTCCTCACTCCTGGACCCTCCTCCTCACTCCGGGAGCCTCCTCTTAACCCCTGGAGCCTCCTCCTCGCCCCTGGAGCCTCTTCCTCACCCCTGGAGGCTTCTCCTCACTCCTGGAGCCTCCTCTTAACCCCTGGAGCCTCCTCTTAACCCCTGGAGCCTCCTCTTAACCCCTGGAGCCTCCTCCTCACCCCTGGAGCCTCCTCCTCACTCCTGGAGCCTCCTCTTAAACCCGTGGAGCCTCCTCCTCACTCCTGCAGCCTCCTCTTAACCCCTGGAGCCTCCTCCTCACTCCTGGACCCTCCTCTTAACCCCTGAAGTCTTCTCCTCACTCCTGGACCCTCCTCTTAACTCCTGGAGCCTCCTCCTCACTCCTGAAGCCTCCTCTTAAACCCCTGCAGCTTCCTCCTCACTCCTGCAGCCTCCTCCATACTTAGCTCCCTTCCCATCCCCCTCCTCCAGGTCGTATCTTCGCCAACACTCCGGACTCCGCCTGCCTGCTGGGCATGCGCAAGCGCAGCTTGGTCTTCCAGCCCATCACGGAGCTGAGGGAGCAGACAGACTTCGAGTAGGTCCTCCTCCCACCTCCCCCCACCCCCCTCGAAGGCCCAACCAGCAGCTGACCAGCTGGCTCCGTGCCTTCGCCTGTCTCGTCCCCCCTCCCCCAGGCACCGCATCCCCAAGGAGCAGTGGTGGTTGAAGCTCAGACCCATCCTGAAGATCCTGGCCAAGTACCACATCGAGTTGGACACCTCGGAGAGGGCTCACCTGGAGCACATCACCAGCAAGAACATGGCCCTCTGAGAGCAGAGCCTCGGCAGGGCTCCTCCTGAGCCGCTGGGAGCCTCTAGAGGCTGCCAAAACACTGCTTGTAGCTCCTGCTCCCTCTTGTAGCTCCTGCTCCCTCTTGTAGCTCCTGCTCCCTCTTGTAGCTCCTGCTCTCTCTTGTAGCTCCTTCTCCCTGTCGTAGCTCCTGGTCCTAGTTGTACCTCACACCTTACTGTAGCTCATGCTCCCAGTCATAGTTCCTGCTCCTTGGTGGAGCTCCTGCTCCCTCTTGTAGCTCCTGCTCCCTGTTCTAGCTCCTGCTCCCTCTTGTAGCTCCTGCTTCCTGTCGTAGCTGCTGGTCCTAGTTGTACCTCATACCCTGCTGCAGCTCATGCTCGGGGTTGTAGCTCATGCTCCCAAAGTTCCTGCTCCTTGGTGGAGCTCCTGCTCCCTCTTGTAGCTCCTGCTCTCTCTTGTAGCTCCTTCTCCCTGTCGTAGCTCCTGGTCCTAGTTGTACCTCACACCTTGCTGTAGCTCATGCTCCCAGTCATAGTTCCTGCTCCTTGGTGGAGCTCCTGCTCCCTGTTGTAGCTCCTGCTCCCTGTCGTAGCTCCTGCTCCCTGTCGTAGCTCCTGCTCCCTGACATAGCTCCTGCTCCTGGTTGTACCTCACACCTTGCTGCAGCTCATGCTTGAGGTTGTAGCTCATGCTCCCAGTCATAGTTCCTGCTCCTTGGTGGAGCTCCTGCTCCCTCTTGTAGCTCACACTCCCTGTTGTAGCTCCTGCTCCTTGTTGTACATACTCCCTGCTGCAACTGGTGCTCAAAATTGTAGCTCACACTCCTTGTTGTAGCTCCTGCTCCCTGTTGTATCTCACACTCCCTGTTGTAGTTCATGCTCAGAGTTGTAGCTCACACTCCCTGTTGTAGCTCCTGCTCCTTGCTGCAATTCATGCTCAAAGTTGTAACTCTCACTCCCTGCTGTAGTTCCTGCTCCCTGTTGTACCTCACACTCCCTGTTGTAGCTCCTGCTCCTTGTTGTACACACTCCCTGCTGCAACTCACACTCAAACTTGTCACTCACACTCCCTGTTGTAGTTCCTGCTCCCTGTTGTACCTCATACTCCTGGCTGTGACTCCCATCCCTGTTGTAGCTCTCACACTCCCTGCTGTGGCTCCTGCACCTTGTTGTAGCTCATGCTCCCTGATGCAGATCCTGCTCCTCATTGCAGCTACTGCTCCCTGTTGCAGCTCTTGCTACTCACTGCAGCTTGTGCTCCCTGTAGTAACTCACCTCCTCCCCACCCTCTGTTCTTGCCCTTTCCTTGGCTGCCTTTTGGGATCTTTGGAGCTCTTCACTCCCAAACAGAGTCCCCAGGCCCTGGGGTGGGATTGGGCCGAGCCCAGAGCTGAGGACACAGCTCCTGCAGCACTGCTTTGGGGCCCCAAGTCCCAGCTCAGAAGCTTCAATAAATTCACCACTGCCTGCTGGTGACCAACATGAAGCCAACTCCAACCCTCAGCCAACTCCAACCTCCTGCTCCTCACCATGGGCCCCACAGCTTCACTCCAACCTCCTGCTCCTCACCATGGGCCCCACAGCTTCACTCCAACCTCCTGCTCCTCACCATGGGCCCCACAGCTTCACCTCCTCCACCACCACAGCAGCAGCTCAACAGCAGCCTGGGCTGGAGCAGCAGGAGCAGGGCAAGGAGTTATGCCCCCTGGAATGGGCACTGGGGAGGGCAGAGCTGGAATGCTGGGGGCAGAGTTGGGCACCTGAGTGCCAGGAGGGCACTGAGGAGCTGCAGCAGAGGCAAAAAAGGGAACGGAGCTGGGGAAGGGTCTGGAGGAGAGGCTGGGGAGGAGCAGCTGAGGGAGCTGGGGGGGGTGAGGCTGGAGGAGAGGAGGCTGAGGGGAGAGCTTCTAGGGCTGTGCCAGGGCCTGAGAGGAGGCTGGAGCCAGGTTGGGGTTGGGCTCTGCTGCCAAGGGCCAAGAGGAGATGGCCTCAAGGTGCCCCAGGGCAGGTCCAGGTTGGCCATGAGGAACAATTTCTTCCCCTTGAGAGTTGCCCAGGTCTGGCCCAGGCTGTTCAGGTTGGTTTTTGAATCCTCATCTCTGGAGGGGTTCCAAAGCCCTGCAGATGTGGTGCTGAGGGCCAGGGTTTAGCCCAAGCCCTGGTAGGGTCAGAGAACATTGGCCTGGATGTTCTTAAAGCTCTTCTCCAACCCAAACAACTCCATGATTCAAAAGGAGGAAGTTTTCCTCACTCCCCACCACCCCCATCCCTCCCTGCCCCCAAGATCTGCCCAAAGACAAGCAAAAAGAGGAGAAGGAAAATCCAAGACAATCACAGCTGGGGTCTAATTAGCCACTTGAGAGGGAATTGTCCACCTCAGGAGGCTGAAGTCGAGGGAGCAGCGTGTAGGTGCCATGGGTGCCGTGGGCAGGAAGCTGTCTGTGAGCTCTGCTCCAGCTCAGAAGCAAAAGCAGAGCAGGATATCCCCTCCCTGGAGGTCTTCAAGGCCAGGCTGGACAAGGCCTTGAGCAACCTGAGCCAGTGGAAGGTGTCCAGGAGGGTTGCAAGTGGATGATTCTCAAGTCCTCTTCCAACCCAACTCATTCCTTAACTCCACGAAACGCCAAGATGCCAACCAGGGAGGTCCATCCAGCAGCCAGGCAGTGCCAGCTGAAGTAGAAAAAGCTGACTGCTGGTGGCAGGAGGGAGCTGAGTGGTGCCAAGCAGAGGTGCTCAGCTGAGGAGCAGCAGATACTCCTTGAGGCAGGTGGGCAGAGGCAGCTGCTGCACGGCCTCGGGCAGGAAGCGAACGCCCAGGCTGCGGCGCACGGCGTAACGGGAGAGGGTCTGCAAGGTGCCAGGGGCAGAGCAGAGCAGGGTCAGCTTCTGGCACAGCTGCTGGTCCTTGGTCACCTCCCAGGGCATGTTGCCGTTTTTCCTCAGCTCAAAATGTCCAATGGCTCGGTGGAGGAGGTCGAAGCAGGAATCTTCTCTCTCCGTCCCCAAACCCCTCACTAACAAAGCCACCAAACGGGAGATTGGGCTCTGACCTTTCAGGTTGACCACTCTGACCTCGGCCCCGAAGTCCAGCAGGATGCTGACGCTCTCCAGGTTGCCTTTCATGGCCGCCCAGCTCAGGGGGGTGTCGTTGTTGTAATCGCGGGCGTTGACCAAGGCTCCGTTCTCCAGCAGGGCCCGGACGCACTCGGCGGTGTTCTTGAAGGCTGCCCAGTGCAGGGGAGTGTCTTTGTTGCCGTCCAGGGCGTTGGGGTTGGCTCCGTACTCCAGCAGGATCTCCACGCAGGTCTCGTCCTTCTCCGCCGCGTAGTGCAGGGCGGTTCGGTTGTAGCCGTCCAAGGCGTTGACCTGCGGGAGACAGCGGAGGGTGGGAGAGGGCAAGGGGAGGAGGAGGCGAGAGGGGGAGGGAAGGCAGGGGGGGGCGGGGGGGGGGGGGGGGGAGAGAGGCGGAGGGAAGGCAGGGGGAGGCGGAGAGAGGCGGAGGGAAGGCAGGGGGAGGCGGAGAGAGGCGGAGGGAAGGCAGGGGGAGGCGGAGAGAGGCGGAGGGAAGGCAGGGGGAGGCGGAGAGAGGCGGAGGGAAGGCAGGGGGAGGCGGAGAGAGGCGGAGGGAAGGCAGGGGGAGGCGGAGAGAGGCGGAGGGAAGGCAGGGGGAGGCGGAGAGAGGCGGAGGGAAGGCAGGGGGAGGCGGAGAGAGGCGGAGGGAAGGCAGGGGGAGGCGGAGAGAGGCGGAGGGAAGGCAGGGGGAGGCGGAGAGAGGCGGAGGGAAGGCAGGGGGAGGCGGAGAGAGGCGGAGGGAAGGCAGGGGGAGGCGGAGAGAGGCGGAGGGAAGGCAGGGGGAGGCGGAGAGAGGCGGAGGGAAGGCAGGGGGAGGCGGAGAGAGGCGGAGGGAAGGCAGGGGGAGGCGGAGAGAGGCGGAGGGAAGGCAGGGGGAGGCGGAGAGAGGCGGAGGGAAGGCAGGGGGAGGCGGAGAGAGGCGGAGGGAAGGCAGGGGGAGGCGGAGAGAGGCGGAGGGAAGGCAGGGGGAGGCGGAGAGAGGCGGAGGGAAGGCAGGGGGAGGCGGAGAGAGGCGGAGGGAAGGCAGGGGGAGGCGGAGAGAGGCGGAGGGAAGGCAGGGGGAGGCGGAGAGAGGCGGAGGGAAGGCAGGGGGAGGCGGAGAGAGGCGGAGGGAAGGCAGGGGGAGGCGGAGAGAGGCGGAGGGAAGGCAGGGGGAGGCGGAGAGAGGCGGAGGGAAGGCAGGGGGAGGCGGAGAGAGGCGGAGGGAAGGCAGGGGGAGGCGGAGAGAGGCGGAGGGAAGGCAGGGGGAGGCGGAGAGAGGCGGAGGGAAGGCAGGGGGAGGCGGAGAGAGGCGGAGGGAAGGCAGGGGGAGGCGGCCAGAGGGGGAGGGAAGGCAGGATTCTGCAGCCTGGAGAAGAGAAGGCTTGGAGGAGACCTTGGAGTGGCCTTCCAGGATCTGAAGTGGGCTACAGGAAGGCTGGGGAGGGACTACTGACAAGGTCTGGGTATGGCAGGAGGAGGAGGAATGGGTTTGAACTGGCAGAGTGGAGAAAGTGAACGTTAGGAAAGGGTTCCTGACAGTGAGGGTGGTGAGACTCCAGCACAGGTTGCCCAGGAAGGTGTTCAAGGCCAGGCTGGATGAGGCCTTGAGCAACCTGTTCCAGTGGGAAGTGTCCCTGCCTATGGCAGGGGGTTGGAACTGGCTGAGCTTTGAGCTCTCTTCCAACCTAAACCATTCTCTAAGTCTGTGATTAAGGAAGTGGCCAAAGGTGGAGAGAAGGAAGGAGAAGGAAGGAAAGAAACAAAGGTGAGGGGAAGGAGACACCAAAAGGTGAGGGAAAGGAAGGAGATGCCAGAAGCTGAGGAGGTTGTAGCCGTCCGAGTTGTTCACCTGTGGGAGGCAGCAGAGGGACGGGAGAAGGAAGACAACACCAGAAGGTGGACCAAAGGAAGGAAGGAGACGCCAGAAGGTGAGGAGAGGGAAGGAAGGAGACACCAAAAGAGAAACCCAAGAGAGGAAGAACTCCAAGGAGGGTCTCTTCCATCCCAAACCATTTCAAGACAGGGCAAAAGCAGGCAGTATGGAGGTTTAAATCCTTCCTTCAGGCTTCCAGCACAAAAACACCTCCTAGGGCAAGCAGCAGCCCCAAACTCAAGCCTGCAAACACCTCACTGCCTGCTGGGATGGTCAACCTCCAACTGGACCCAGTTCACCCTGTGCCAGGGCACAAAATCATCACCTCTTAAACCCATGGGCTCAAATCAGCTTTCCCTCCCCCATACCTCCCAACCTCCCAATCCAAAGGGATTTTTTGGCCTTTTTTTCTTCCCCCCCCCCCCGCCCAAACCTTTTGAGGCTTTCAAAGCTTTTACCTCAGCTCCCTTCTGCAGCAGCAGCTCCACGCAGTCAGCATCTGCCACCATGCAGGCACAGTGCAACGGCTTCAGGGTCCCATGCATGCAGTTGACATCTGCACCCTGCCAGGGACCAGAGGGCACCACCATGGCATGAGCAAATCCACCCACTGGTGGGGCTGCTCCACTCCTCAGCCCACGGCCAAGGTCTTGCATCACTAACAAGAGTTCATTGAGAGGCTCCCAAAGCAGTGATCCCACTGCTGGAAGCTTTCCAAGTGCTGTTGGCTTGAGGCCAATAGGATGAGGCTCATCACAGCCAAGGGCTGGGTCCTGCCCCTGGGTCACAGCAAACCCAGGGAGGCTCCAGGCTGGGGAGAAGAAGGGATGGGAAATGCCCAGCAGAAAAGGAGCTGAAANGAGGAGCAGCTGAGGGAGCTGGGGGTGGTGAGGCTGGAGGAGAGGAGGCTGAAGGGAGAGCTTCTGGGGCTGTGCCAGGGCCTGAGAGGAGGCTGGAGCCAGGTAGGAGTTGGGCTCTGCTGCCAAGGGCCAAGAGGAGATGGCCTCAAGGTGCCCCAGGGCAGGTTCAGGTTGGACTTTAACTCTTAACTGAAAGGGTTCTCACAGCCTGGCATAGGCTGCCCAAGGAAGCAGACAAACCAGCAGCTGCCCAAGTGCCACTGGCAAGGCTCTCGAACGCCCTGAGCTGCCCTGGGAACACCATCCCTCGGTGGGACACTGCCCAGGGCCGGCAGCTCGGAGGAGGTTCAAAAGGCTCCGCGGTGGCCTCCCCACCCAAAACTCAGCGCTAAGCTGAAGCTCGTGGGTCTCCCTCCTCCAAGGGCCCACGGGTGGGCTCCCAACACAAACCCCTCACCCCGAAGCGTGCTCAGGCAGGGTGAAGCGAGGCTCAACTCACTGCCCGGCTCCCCACACCCAAAACCGGGACACCACAGCGGCTCCCGGAGTGGATCCCTCACCTCGGCCCCCCCCCCCGCCTCCCCTACAAAGCCTTCACGTCCGTCAGGACCGGGCCGAGAAGGGGAAGGTTCGGGGACCGCTCACCTTGCCGATAAGATCCTCCACGTTGTCCCGGGGGAAGGAGCGGATGGCGGCGATGGTGCGGATGAGCCGCTCCGACAGAGAGTACTTGCTCTGGATACTCTGCATGATGTACCACATAGTGCGGGCCGGCTGCCAGCCGCCCCCTGCTCTTCATGCCCCGGGCGGCTCCCCGAGCCCCCGGCGCCAGGCCCCGGAGGGCCACACACGCAGAGAGCCTCCGGATGCGACGGCGACGGCAGGGAAAAGCCGCACCGAGAGCCGTGGGGAGGAGCGCAGGGGCCCAGGGAAGGGTTTCAACAGGCGCGGAAGGGGCCTGGGGAGGGGTCCGAGGATCGCCGCGGTCCCGGCAAGGCCGCTCCAGGCCCTGAGGGAGGCGGAAGTCGGAAGCCGCCGTTACCCGGAAGTGACGTCATGGCGCGTCAAAGTAGAGCACGTCGCTCTCACCCTCCGCCAATCGGCTCACGGCGTCCCCCAGGGTCCCGCCTTCTTCCGGGTTTTAAGAGAGTCCCGCCCCCTCCACCGGCTCTCTTCCAATCGCCCGCCGCGCCCTCGCCTCAATCCCGCCTCCCTCCCGCCTCTCCACCAATCCGCTCTCTCTGAGCGCAGCTTCCGGGGTCCGCTGGTTCAAACTATGGCCCTGGGGACCGCCCCGCGGCCAGGCGCTGGCGTCGCCATGGCAACGCGGCCTGGTGCGCCCGGAGAGGCCTGGCCCGGGGGGACAAGGAGGGCTGGGAGCCACCGCAGGGAGGGACAGCCGAGGGCCTTTGCGACACTGACACCAGCGGGTCCCTGCCCTGGGTGACAACAGAGTGTCCCTGGGAGGGTGACATCGAGGTGTCCCCATGCTAGGTGACACCAGAGTGTCCCTGGGTGGGTGACATCGAGGTGTCCCCATCCTAGGTGACACCAGAGTGTCCCTGGGAGGGGGACATCGAGGTGTCCCCATGCTAGGTGACACCAGAGTGTCCCTGTGGGGTGACATTGAGGTGTCCCCATCCTAGGTGACAGCAGAGTGTCCCCTTAGGGTGACATTAAGGTGTCCCCACCCTGAGTGTCACCAGTGTGTCCCTGGGTGGGTGACACTGGAGTATCCCTACCCTAGGTGACACCAGTGTGTCCCTTTGGGGATGACATCGAGGTGTCCCCACCCTAGATGACACCAGTGTGTCCCTGTGGGGTGACACTGGGGTGCCCCTGTTGTAGGTGACACCAGTGTGTCCCTTTGGGGTGACATTGAGCTGCCCCTGCTCTAGGTGACAACAGAGTGTCCCTGTGGGGGTGACACTGAGGTGTCTCCATCCTAGGTGTCACCAGTGTGTCCCTGGGTGGGTGACATTGAGGTGTCCCCTTAGGGTGACACTGGGGTGTCCCTGGGGGTGACATTGAGGTGTCTCTGGGTGGGTGACATTGAGATGTCCCCTTAGGGTGTCCCTGGGGTGTCCCTGGGTGGGTGACACTGAGGTGTCCCCTTAGGGTGTCCCCTTAGGGTGTCCCTGGGGGTGACACTCTGCTGGCCTCGCTCTCAGTGCCACTCCTGCTCCCCACAGCCTCCTTTAACCCCCCCAGGGCAGGGGAGGGAACACCCCAAAGACCCCCCCGGAAACACCGGGGGGGGGGGGGGAGGGGACACCCTAAATGTCCCCCTACAGTGACACTGAGATGGGGAGGGGACATCCCAGCCCCCTGCCCCCAAGTGGGGGGGGACAGAACACACACTCCCCCCAGACCCCCCTTACTGTCACACCAAGGGGGGGGACACCCCAGACCTCCTCTACTGTCACACCAAGGTGGGGGGGGACACACCCCAGCCCCCCCTACTGTCACACCAAGGAGGGGGACACACCCCAGGCCCCCCCCTACTGTCACACCA
>WAAF01009860.1:69169-84435 GCA_013400475.1 Tricholaema leucomelas | reverse complement strand
GGAACCAAACGAGGTTCAACAAGGACAAGTGTCCTTGTAGCTCTGTGGTAAAGGGTTGGACTTGATGATCTGTGAGGTCTCTTCCAACCTTGGTGATACTGTGATACTGTGAAGTGCACCTGGGGAGGAATAATAAACTGCACCAGTACAAGTTGGGAAGTGATCTGCTGGAGAGCAGCCCTGTGGAGAGGGACCTGGGAGTGCTGGTGGGTAACAAGTTACCCATGGCACAGCAATGTGCCTTGGTGGCCAAGGTGGCCAATGGGATCATGGGGCATATTAAGATTAGTGTGCCCAGCAGATCAAGAGAGGTTCTCTTTCCTCTCTGCTCTGGTGTGGTGAGACCTCATCTTGAGTACTGTGTTCAGTTTTGGGCTCCCCAGTTTCAGAGAGACAGGGATCTGCTGGAAAGAGTCCAGCAGAGGGTTACAAGGATGATGAGGGGACTGGAGTACTGCCTGATGAGGAGAGGCTGAGGGACTTGGGGCTTTTTAGTCTGGAAAAGAGAAGACTGAGAGGGGATTTAATAAATGTTTGTAAATATCTGGAGAGCTGGTCAAGAGAAGAGGGGACAGGTTCTGCTCACTTGCTCCCTGGGATAGGACAAGGAGCAGTGGGTGTAAGTTGCAGCAAAAGAGGTTCCACCTCAATACAAGGGGGAACTTCTTTACTGTAACTGTCCCAGAGCACTGGCACAGGGCCCCCCGAGAGGTTGTGGAGTCTCCCTCCCTGGAGACTGTCAAGGCCTGTCTGGATGCATTTCTCTGTGACCTGAGCTAGATTGTATGGTCCTGCTCTGGCAGGGGGTGTTGGACTCGATGATCTCTTTGGGTCCCTTCCAATCCCTGACATCCTGTGATCTAAACAGGTGACCTTGTCATAAAAGGAAGTTTAGTTCCAATTGTGAACCTGTTCTGGCTATGACCAATAACTGTGTTGTCTCTCAAATGTTTTTCAGTTAAGAATAAACTTCTCCATAATTTCACCAGACGCTGAGGTGAAATCGACAGGCCTGTAACTACCAGGGTCTTGCTTCTTACCCTTCTTGAAAACTGGGACTAGATTTGCCAGCTTCCTGTTGATTGGGACCTCTCCAGACTCCCGAGACTATTAAAAAATAATGGAGAGAGGTTCCATGATAATATCAGACATCTTGCCACTGAGATACTTGGATATACTGGATAGTGCTAAATATCCCTGATGAGAAAATTCTGTATGTGGAAACAGAGGCAGGTAGCAGCCAGAATGAGGAACAGTCTCCCAGCTTAGTATTTTGCTAACATTGTTCTCTTCTGATGTGGCCCAGTGGTGCACAGGATGATGGGGCAAGGGATACATGAAGAAAATTGCTGAATTAGCACCTGAACAGTGTATTCACCTTATCTTGTTGCAGCTTAGGCATTTTGATGAAAATAGTCTATTTCCTTGACTCTTGAAAAATAATTCTCTGGCAAAATGAACATCTCGGGTGATTTGCTATCCTCTCATCTAGCCTTGTCACCTACCTCATGCTGCATGTTTAACAAAAAACAAAAACCTAAAACCACAGAAAATGTCTCACCAAGAGAGAGAACGTAGTTCAGACACTGTATCTAGTAGTGGCAGGAGGAGATGCTTTTCAGAGGGTGAAGAGAAGCCTGGACACTATCTGTGGTTCATCACGAGTGTCTGTTTAGTGTCTGACTTGTTACCATGAATTTCTCAGATCTCTCTTGATCCTGTCCTGCCACCTGTGTCCACAGTTTACTGAGGCAGAACATTGCAGAGGTTCACAGCTTACCATGTAACTAAGTACCAACTAAATAAGTCGCTGTTTTAAAGTGATCAATTTATCACAGTGTCAATTCTTGCTATACTAATGACTCACCATTAATCACTGAAAGACTTTTCTGCAATTGAAAGACACTGCTAGTCTGTGAGAGCTAAAACATGGAACTGACAGCAGCACTTGATCTTAAAAGAGCAACTTAAGAACCTCACATACGGTCCACTCAACAGATGCAAATTCTGCTTCCACCAGCTGGAGTGACTCTTGAATGACGGTTACAGTGTTGATGGTCATTGCATTTCAGCAGCTCCACTCAGCTGGCTAAAAGAAGTATAGAAGTGTTTTTATTCAAAAGTCCATCCTGGAACTGTGCCACTAAATGTATCTGCTGGCAACTCCTTGAAAAGCAAGGCAGGGTAGGCTTCACAAAGAACCACGGGAATGCATCTGTATCCCTTGCAGTTGTCAGACTGTGTTGGTTGCTCCTCTGCACTATGCAGAGGTATGAGTCCTGCTGTCCACACCAAGTGTTTGGAAGAAGAGCCTCTCTTCATTCCCTATTTCTGATGCTAGGTTATTTTTGTACAACTAAAATAAATATTCATTAACTTATATCTGTTTTACTTATTAAACTCTAAAGATATAATATATTCAGTAGAATTAACTGAGTTTTTGTGCTTGTTTTGGCTGCAGTAGTTAATCTTCTTCATAGTGGCTGGCATGGGGCTGTGATTGTATTTGTGCTAGAAATTAACTCTATTCCAACCCAAACTAGCACACTAATACAGGAATGTTTTAGTTACTGCTGAGTGGTGCTTACAGTCAAGGCCTTTAGTGCTCCTCATCCGATCCTACCAGTGAGTAGGCTTGGTGTGCACAAAAAGCTGGGAGGGGACACAGTCAGGAGGAAACATTCAGAGTTGTGGCATTTGTCTTCCCAAGTTGCTGTTACATGTGACAAAGTCCTGCTCTCCTGGGGATGGATAAACACCTGCCTGCTGATGAGAAGGGTTGAATGATGTCCTTGGTTTGCTTTGCTTGTTCACTTAGTTTTCACTTGGCCTATTAAACTATCTTTATCTCAACCCATGAGTTTTCTCACTTCTACTCCTCCAATTCTCTCCCAATCCTACTGGAAGAAAGGGAATAAATGGTTGTGTGGTTGCTTATTGGGGTTAATCATAACAGTCCTTTTTGGACCAGTCTAGACTTCCATAAGTCTGTCTTATGGAAACTAAGAGATGACAGCCTCTAACTCACCCAACAGCAGCACTCCTCAATTAAGTATCTTCCCCTTTGGCAGATGTGTCCTCTTGTTTAGATATGGGTATTTACATAACACAATTTCAGGAGGTGATGTTTTCAGATTGTTCTTAAAAAGGCAAAGAAAGTTAATCACACAGAGTGAAACTGTTAATCTCAATTCATGAAGTGGACCAAATGTCCCACCTCAGTCTCTACCGCTGAGGGTAATGGTAGCTAGTTGTTGGCACAGGCTGCCAATCAAATAGCATCATATTATATCTTCCCAGCAGCTTTGGGGATGGTTCTGTAGCCTGTTGATCCACTGTCCACATGAAGGCTCATTATACTTAGTTCTTGTTTAGGTTGATGTGTAGGCTTTGATTTACGAGACTCAGCCTGTTTGCATTGTTAACCACTCTTGGCCAAAGCAAGACATTCCTATATCACAAGCAACCAAGAACCCAGATTGTTTCCACAATAAAAACTGAAGGCAATTACTATGGTCTGTGTCTTTCAGGTACCTGAAGACATTAAAAAAACACCTTGGCTGCCTTGTCCACCCTCCCTTGAGGCTTCCACTGACACACTGCCCATAGATGGCCCAGGATTTCCACTGAAGCTCAGTCTCTGCCTGAGCTATGACATAGATGTGCCTTTCACACTCATGCTTATGGCTATGCCTGTGAACAGCCATGGATCCTGTTGATCTGTTTCCTGACATTTGAATGGATTTTTGGGGTTGACTGCAGACCATTTTTATGGACCACCACAGTGATCACTGTGTCTATATGTGATCTTGATTGCCATCACAGGACCTGATCCTGACCTGAGGATTGACTTTCTAGCTTGACCTAGAATCTGCTTCATCATCAGATGCCTGAAAATATGGGCTCTTGGTTAATCCCAGTTGCTATCCCTGTGCCTGCCCTGCTCTCCTGTCCTGGGTACACTGGGGTGGGTCCTGGCTAACAAGACTCCTTCTTTGCTGTCTGTTCGACTGAACTCCTCATGTCATGGCAGTGTTTGGCAAGAGCTGCTGTCAACTGTTCATAGACAAAATTTGAATTCCAAGCCATGTGGAGGGATTTCTTGCCAGCATGTTGGACATGAATTGATAAGAATGAGCAACCCGTGCTGCAAAGTGTCCTTGAATCCATCTTGGAGGCAGGAAACCAGGCGGTGGATAACACCCCCCGACATGCAGCTGCATGGAGTTGCTGTGACCCAAGTGCAGAACTTGGCACTTGACCATGTTGAATCTGCAGAAGGACTGCTTAGAGTAGAAAGTCATGACGAAAACACAGATATGTTCACTTGCGGCTAATCTTTTCTCACACTGACTCCTCATGAAATATATTTGATTCATTTCCCTGATTTCTGTAGTCTCACCAGCTAATGTGGAAGAATTATATTATGAGGATATTGGGGTATTTTGTATAACTAAGAATAATAATAGAAAAGACATAATGAAAGGAGTGCACAAGTCTTAATGACCTGATCTCCACCTTGCCTGGATCAGGGCTCTGCTCGCACACACTTTGGGCTGGTCACTATTCCACTTCTTTGGTCAGAGTCAGACTCATAAAGCTCACCCAGCCACACCAAGGCATTAGTAATTATCTTAATGTCTTATCTTTCAGTTTCCATTCATGGAAATTGAAGAGGAGTCTCAGTAAGGTTTGCCAGCTCTCTACAGGAGGGTTGGACAAGATTATCTTTAAGAGTCCCTTCTGATCCAATGCAATCTGTGAATCTGTGATGGTGCTGTGTGCTGAGAAAACCAAAGGTGTTCGGGGGAGAGAAAAATGTGGGTGTGCTAGCTGATTTGAGTTGTAACTTCATACGTTGCTAAGGTTTTGTATCTCCACAAGCTTGGTTTTATATGTATTATTGTATATAACCTTGTTCCCTTTTGCCTTCTGTGATGTTTGATCAAACCTTCTTCTCAGCTCCTCTTTTTTAACTTGCCTGTCTTTCCTGATTTCTTCCACATGTCTCCATTTCTACAACTTCTACCCTAGTCCAGATTTGTGGTTTACACTGAATAAAATTGTTCAGTGCAATACTGGAGTTGATGCTACTGTCGTGGAGGGGGTTTCTGCCTCCTCCACCCATTTGTGGCAAAGGGGAGAAATCAATCGGTGCAAGATAGTTTTTATAAAAATATATATTTATTAAACTCAATATACTGAACTCTTGTCACCCCCAACCACTATATTTAATAGGATTCTTCACGGTTATGAAAGACCTTATTGGGATAATCACAAATGGCTTATTAATATCTATATTACAATTACTAGCATACAACTATTAAACAGAGAGAGTTTTCCCCGTGGCTACTGCCACTTGGGGTCTATATACTATTTGCCCAGCAGGGTGGGCTGAAAGCTTTCTGCTCTGTGGCAGGCACAATAGAAATTACAGAGGTATTTATTCACAATTCTAATTTAATATAAATCACCCTCCGGGCTACGCCACAGCCTGTGTAAAGTGTCCAACTCCTTAGGGTCTCCGCCTGTGGACTCCGAGGCTGGAATCCTCCCGGCTTCAGGGGCAATAGTCTCTGACCGTGGCTGCTGCGTCCAGGGAACTCGTAGGCAGGATTTGCTGGTGGGTCAGAGGGAAGACGATCCTGTGCAGACAAGTGAGTCTGCACCTGGTGACTCGTGGTGATGGCACACACCAGGCAATAAGGCAGTGGGCGTGCAGTGGGATGCATGGCTGTATGGGGAGTCTGAGCCCCATAAAGACAGGCTTAAGTGAGCTCTGCAAGCAAGTACGCAGGCTACTGAGCGAGTCGATGCACACGTGGGTGAGATGAGCTGGTGAGCGAATGCACCTCTACTTATTAAATGAGGGCTGAGATCAATGGTCTCATTGGCCACACAATGACCAATCAGGTTTGCAGTCAGCCAACCTTACCATAATAGGCAAGGAGCCACAGACCTGGACTTTCCAAATATGGGGCTCACATGGGCCTAGCACCCAGCAACTGTGAGCTGTGCACATGTGGGGGCTTACACAACCTAAAGCCTGGGCAGGCCAGACTCCACGGCACTAGGCCCGTTGTGCCCCGCTGTGCTGGCCATGTGCTCACCCCTGACTATGAGCAGGAAAAACATGTTCAGGCAGGGCAAGGCATATGCAAGTCTATTTTCAGGCCTATGGGCCCTCCACAACAGCTACCAAATGTATGTCCTTGGGTTTCAAGTGCCAGAGAAGCCAAAAGACATTTGAGAAGAAATGCAAACTACATACATGTTCTCTCAAGTCACAGCTGGCTGAGTGAGATACCTGAGGGGAGTGGCACATTCAAAAGACACTTTTACCACAGTACCACCATGCTGCAAGACTGTTTCCTGAAAGACCACTGTAGGGAGCTAGGTCTTTGTTGTTCTGTTCACCTCTCTATAACCCAGTGTATATCAGGTAAATGACAGGTAAATGTCCAACCCCACTGGCAGAACAGGGTACCTGAGTAAATTACAGAGGAATGTGTGTGACTATTTGAAGAGAAAAATCCCACATACCTGTCTGGATACTTACTGCAGGAGTGTGCAGCTATGAAACCTACCAAGTCAAATGCAAACTTACAGGACATTGTTTATCTGGGAACCTGTCTCTGGGGTTTTACCACCAGAACATCCTATCAACACTGAGATCAATATAAAACTGATAAATGTTACAGTGTTCACCCCAGGCTTTCTCTGATCATCCAGACTGAAACAAGTTTCTGTCTTATTCAAAGCTGCTGTGATCAAATACTCGGCTACCAAAAGGTGTGCCTGAGCTCCAATTGCATGGTACAGAACCACAGAATGGTACTGGTTGAAAGGGACCTCTGAAGATCATCTAGTCCAACCCCCCTGCTAGAGCAGGATCACCTAAAGTAAATAACACAGGAACTCATCCAGGCAGGTTTGCAATGCCTCCAGAGATGGAGACTCTTTCCCTCTACAGTTCCTCACAGAGAAGCAGTTGCCAATCACTGATTTCCTCTTCCTTGGTCAGCATGGTCTGGCTGATGTACTGTGTGTGACAGGGGTTGCCTAAGCCGCTGTAGTGAGCTCTCTCTGGCAATTCCCCTTTTTAAACATATGCTATTTTGTAGAGTTTTGGTTCTACATTCTACCAGCTTATTTGTGTAACTGCAAGGCATTGTTAGCCCCTTGCAGGAGTACTGTCAGAATGATGTCTTTCTCCTGCCCTTTACCATTGTCCTACTTGGAAAGAAATGGTTTGCTGACAGATAAATGAAGAAAGAACTGGGTGTGCCTTTCATCAAGAGTGGCTGGATATGTTTCTTCTCAGATTACAGTTACTCCTGGATGAGATTTGTTGCACACAAACATGGAGAAGAAGAGTATTTGCCCTGGGGATCCACTTCTTACATCTTACTGAACTGAGGAGAGCTCTGTCATATAGTTTTGGTTAGTAGGCACTTGAAAAGAACAGTAAGAGAAAAAGGAAGCAAAATCCTAGGAAAAGGAAGTTTGGAGGATTCTGGCAGTGATGTTATCAGAAACAATAGCAGGAAAAATAAGCATTTGTGCTGCATGAGCAGAGGGACGAGTGGGCTAGAGACTGCCAAGAACTATGGTGCTACTTTAGCCTTTTTCTGGCCAGGAGCAGACATGAAATTTAAAAATGCTCTCTTCTCTTTCTTCCCCCACTCCCCCGTATATATTTATTTATTTATTTTTATGTAAAGGGCAATTTTTTTCAGCTCTTTACACAGATCAGCTGCAAGTTCATTAGCTTGCAGCTTATTGGAGCTGTTTGATCCCCAAAACTCTTTCAGCTGTGCAAACATGATTCAAGTACATTCTTTTTGTCTCTGAAGATAGGGTCACTGATTTTAGTTAAGTCCTGAGCAAGTTCAAAAGCCCAGCTGGGTGGATTCTTGTTCAAACGTACAAATAAAGGTATCATACAACTGAGATCTACATTCCCTTGCAAACCATACTACAGATGAAAGAGAAAGTGGTCTACTGAACGAGAGAGAAGTCAGGATTGGAGGTAACTTACTGGCTTAGCCACTGTTAGTGAGGAAAGTCAGTTCTTGCTTGAACTCATCCCCACATGTAGAATTTGAGCTAGCAGAATGGACAACAGGACATAGAGGAAGGGATGCACAGAGCTACATAGTTTTGTCTGAATAAGACATTAAGGTGACAGTCAGTGGCATTACTCAGTCAGTCAGCAAATTTTATGAAGTAGTGTGATGTTTTGGTGTTACCCAACCCCCACACTTTAGAAGTCACCCAGACTAGACTCAGACAGCTCAGGAAGTATGAATGAAGCTTATATTTACAGCTTAGCACAATACACAAGCAGATATTTACAGTATATACAGTTATATACAGAAATATACAAGGTAAAAAGGTAATACAGAAACACAACAGCCCTCCCAGAAACCTGAGTCCCCAGGAGGGGCTCTCAACCACCCCTTCACCTTCTCCCACCCCTCTCAACCTTACCCCAGTCCCAAGGAAGAATGGAGGTTCGGCCAGGGGCTTAGGAAGCAAAGTGGATTATTTAAAGAAACGGAGGGTGAGGTTAGAAGAGACATACAGCTCCAAGATCACCAGCAGCAGAAGCAAGAGACTCCTTTATCTATGTTTTGCTTTTTGTTCTTACACATCTCAGCAAGCCTATGAGCAAAGTAGACATCACCATTGTTTTCCTTTCACAGCCTGTAGTCTAGTTCTTCTTACCAAAACATTCTAGCTAGCTTCAAACTAGCACAAGTAGTTGCTCAGGAGATGTTTTCCCCTTAGCTTTCAACCTTCCTGAGTTTCCTACTATCTGAGATGATAAAATAATTTAGCAGCTTATGCCCAATCAAGTCATACTGTCATTCTAATAAAGACACTGTGGAACCAGAGAAGGTTTGTTGGAGTACAATTACAATGGTCAAGGGAGCTGCAGCACTTGCCATACATGGAGAGGCTGAAGGTACTGGCTTTGTTAAGTGGAGAGAAGGGAAGACTAAGTGACGTTTTCCACAACATAAAGTCAGTGAAGACAGACAGACTCTCCTCAAGGCTGCACAGAGGGAAAATGAGGTAACAGGCACAAACTCCAACTGGACAGAAAGAAAAAGTTTCCCCTGACAGCAGTGCTGTAGTGGAATAGATGCCTATAAAGACTGCCACACCTCCCTCCCTGGAGACATGAAGAACTTTCCTCTGAGCACTGGATCAGGCTTGGAGTTAGCCATGCTGCAAATGTTGTTGGACAAGAAATGTTTAGAGGACCTTTCTAACTCCCAAAATTCTGCCTTTCCACAACATCTAGCACTTCCTCTGGATTCTGCTCTGCAATCTACCACCTTTTAAACGTTTCTGTTTGAGTGCTCTGTCTTTCTAATAAGGTCTTACATGGCACAGTGAATTCTGAGGTGCTACCCTGTTGTCAGGAAAGCTGTGTCCCAAAGAGATTATCTAACATGCCAAAGGTGGACCAGAGCCCTAGATGCTGTATTTTTGGGGTTTTCCAGATGATTTTCTGGATCATGTTAAAGAGACAACTTAAGCTTTTGGTATCTAATTTTTAATGTTTATATTTCTTTTTTCCTGCCAGAGGCTACCTCCATTGTGGCCAATTGAACATTAACAAGCACCAGCAGCATGCTTTCAAGGTCATTTTGTATATTACAAAATACATCTTGTAAATACAAGACCAGGAAAGCCAGCCCATGTCTGTCTTTTCAAATGTAATCTTGAACTCTGAGCTTCCTACTGCCACTAGAAAAGGCTCTTATCACTGGATGGATATTGCTAAGTACTGGGCACAGTACTAGCCCTTCTGCACGAGCCTTTGTCTGCATGGAACCTTCCTGCCTCTCCTCGTTTGCGGCTCGTTAAAAGCAGCCACGTGTTGCAGTTCACACCAGTGGCTTTGCAGCATTTCATTGCTCTGCCCGAAGTGTTTGTATTTTACCCCGGGATCATGGCGAGTTTGAAAGTGTCTTTGATACGGGAGACTTAGTCAGGAACCAAAGAGTTGTGAGTACATCTGCTGGAATGACTGCCAGGACTCCATCGGCATAGTTAGAATTTTTCCTGTTTTCACGTTACTGTTTTCCAAGCTCTGATTGTTTAATTCTGTGCAATTGCTTCCTGTCGACCGAAAAGCCAAAGAACCACAAGGAACTTCCCCAATTTTTTAATATTAATAATAAACATTAATAGTCATACAAAAATAATATTAATAATTAATAAAGTTTATTAATTTCCAGTACAAAACNCCTGCCTCTCCTCGTTTGCGGCTCGTTAAAAGCAGCCACGTGTTGCAGTTCACACCAGTGGCTTTGCAGCATTTCATTGCTCTGCCCGAAGTGTTTGTATTTTACCCCGGGATCATGGCGAGTTTGAAAGTGTCTTTGATACGGGAGACTTAGTCAGGAACCAAAGAGTTGTGAGTACATCTGCTGGAATGACTGCCAGGACTCCATCGGCATAGTTAGAATTTTTCCTGTTTTCACGTTACTGTTTTCCAAGCTCTGATTGTTTAATTCTGTGCAATTGCTTCCTGTCGACCGAAAAGCCAAAGAACCACAAGGAACTTCCCCAATTTTTTAATATTAATAATAAACATTAATAGTCATACAAAAATAATATTAATAATTAATAAAGTTTATTAATTTCCAGTACAAAACCAAGGGGCAATGGTTTTAAACTGGAGCAGAATAGATTTAGATTGAACTTTAGGAAGAAGTTCTTTACTATGAGGGTGGTGAGATACTGAAATGGGTTGCCATGGGAAGTTGTGGACACCTGATCCCTGGAAGAGTTTAAGGCCAGGCTGGATGAGCCTTTTGAGCAACCTGGTGTAGTGGGAGCATCCCTTCCAATGGCAGGAGGGGTTGGAAATAGATAATCTTTAAGGTCCTTTTCCATTCAAGCCATTCTAGGATTTATAAAGCTTCCTCAGAGTCCATGCCTCAGGCTCAGGCTTTTCATGTCTGCTGATTCTGCAATCTGATTCTGTGGATACACTCTTGAAAGGACAGCGAGCAACATTTTGCACGCTCTGATCTCTTCCAAAGAAGTCATCAGTGCAACATATTCTGTTTCTGAGCATTTCTGATGAAGATTACTTTTATGGTGATGTGTGTAGTTTCAGAAAATACTTCATGCTATTACAATGTCTGTGTAACGTTATTACTCCATTACTGTTTTTATTACAATATAGTACAAGTGTATTAGTAAGGATTGTATTGTTTCATTTTTTTCCATGTTTTACCCTCCCTATTGTTATGACTGTAGAAACAATGTCATCTCCATGGAAACTTTGCTTTTGTTGCTCAGTTCTTGGGTACACATCCTTCCCTTGTCATTCCATCCCTTGTAATTTCATCAAGTCAGACCTTGTAAAAGCTGGAGCTCACTATACCAAAATTTCCCAGCTCTCTGAAGGAAGACAGCAGATTGGATGGTCCAGGTCTTTGGAGTAGGGTGTTGACATTGCCTTGAGATTAAACAAGATGTGAATTTGTATTAGGAGAGGGAGAGAATTCCTTTGAGGAGCCCCAAGAAAGAGTACAGGAGCCTCCTGTAAGTAGCAGTAGGTGAAGGGGATTAGACAGTCCAAAAGGTGGGGCTGTGTCAACCACATTGTTCTACAGGAAAAAGGACAGGCAGTCCAGTAAGGAGTATACCAGCCCAAAGTTAGTCTTCATTGTGTAACAGCCATACGGTGATCTGCTCCAAATGAATGTGTTTTTTTATCTGCAGGATAATCTGAGGGCAAGTACAGACCTTGTTGTGAATCCTCCAGCTTTGTTCCTGGCAGTCTAACTCTTCTCACCTGGCACATTCCCCAACTCCAGCCATGCCAAACCCTTCACATTTCCTCCACAAACCAAGTATTTAATACATCTGTGACAAAATCATGAAGTTTCTGTCCATAGAAACACAAAAGGGTCAGCACCAGGGAAGGCAGAAAAAACTAGTTGTGCTAGAGAACAGTCAGACATGAGTACACCTAGGCTAAGAACCTCTAAAGGGGCAAGTAGCAGGAGACTGGACTGTATCACCTTGAAGCCCCTTTCTGTCCTGGCTTCCAAGTACCAGTATGCACAAGAAGGAGAGAGACCAAGTGGGGCAGGTGGAGGAGTGACATGTTCTGCAAATTCCACTTTTATTTGTGAGGGCTTGGAGGGTGTCTTTACATTGTTTAGTGGTAATCTGTTTCTTATTACTGCAACGTGATCTCCAAGGACACTATGTACTTACTGACCTGGAGTAAAGTTCTGTGCAGCTGTGGGAATGATGTCAGTGTCCTGCTCTTCAACGTGGCATGTTGTGGGGGCTGTCGAGAGCCAGACTCTTGGAGTGGTTTGCAGTGAGGAACAACATCCATTCAGCCAACACCCTTGGAAAGGGTGCCAGATATCCTCCTGCACAGGAGATGGCAGCCATGCCCAGTTTTCCTCACCACTCATAGCTGTCCCATCCCATTTATCCTGTTTCCTCTTATCAAAGACCTATGTCATATCTTGCTCTGCTGCAGCGTTTGAGCTTTCAGAGAGCAGGTGGTTTCTGTACCTCAGCACCAAAGGTGGGAAAGCATACGTTAGTTTTCACAAGACTTATAATCACAGAGTTATTTCAGTTAGAAAGACCTTTAAAATAATCAAGTCCAACCATTACCTAATTAGACCAAGCATGCTGCCAAACCATGTCTCTCAGCATCACATTTCTGCAGCTTTTAAACACCTCCAGGGATGGGGATTCAACCACCTCCCTGGGCAGCCTGTTCCAGTCTCTGAGAACCCTTCGAATCAATAAATTTCTTCTAATATCCAACCTAAACTTTACCTGGTGCAACTCAAGGCCATTTCCTCTCATCCTACCACTTATCACCACTGCAGAGATGGGATCAACTCTCATCTCACTCCACTTTTGGTGAGTTGTAGAGAGCAAGAAGCTCTTACCTCAGCCTCCTTTTCTCTAGGCTAAACAACCCCAGTTCTGAGCTGTTTTTCACAAGACCTGTTCTCCAGACCCTTCACCAGTTTTACTGCCCCTCTCTGGTTCTTCTCCAGCACCTCAGTGTTTTCCTTGTAGTGAGGGCTCCAAAACTGAAGGCAGTACTCAAGGTGTGTCCCCACCAGTGCTGAGTACAGGGGAACAGCCACCTTGCTGGACCTGCTGGTCACACTCTTCCTGATACAGACCAGGATGCTGTTGGCGTTCTTGGCCACCTGAGCATTGAGAGGGTATGACTGAGAAAAAGTAACAAAAGTGCCTGCATGCAGAGACACACAAGATGATGTTCAATGAGGATGAAAGAGCAAATCCACGTGCTCATGGGCACAGTGGTTTTCAGCAGCCCCCTTAGCATCATGAAGATGTGCTTCCAGTAAGGATTTATAAAGATTGAGCATGCAAGAAGCATCCAAACCTCAGTCACTCTCAGTCACTGGGACATGCATGACAAAAGCTCACATTTGTACCAGATTTGCTGTACTTATAGCAGAAGAGATACATTCCTATAGCTAAATCAAACAGTCCGCTCTGAATTTATTCTGCTTTAGAGCTGTGGAGATTGGTAGAGACCTTTGAGATGATAAAGTCCAATCATTCACCTAGAGCTCACCACTACCACTAAGCTACTACCACTAAACCATGTCCCTCAGCACCACATCCACTGTCAACAACTTTAAAGCTACAACTGCAAAAGCTAAAAGGTGGTTGAATATAATAATGCCAGGTTGTTTCTCAAAAAATCAGGAAGGATAGATGGCATGTCAGTCCTCTACCTCAGCTTTCATTTCCCTCACCCACATGGTACCAATATAATGACAGAACAATACCTCATTTGCAAAACCTTTATTTACATAAATAGTATCCACCATATCAAACAAGTATACAGCACCACACTCACAAATTAATGTTTTGCAAAGAACTCTCACTACTATTGCTGGTCAAAATTCCTCAATATGAGAGTCCCTTAGGAAGCTGAAGCTGTAGGAAGCAGTTGTGACCTCTCCCTGCAGGTGGAGGCATGTGGGAGCAGGACAATCTGTTGTTCTCCTGCAGCTGCCTGATCACCAGAGGAGGTATTATGAGGAGTAATGTAGGAGCCTTTAGCCTTACCCACAAAAAGGAAGAGGATAGAGCAGAGAACTCATAGACATTATGAAGGAAATAAGAAAACACTCTCAGAATGTGGGACATGTGTAGCCTTGGCAAAGCCTCAAGAAGTTGCAAGACATCTGTAATTTAGGTAGTGGGAAGATCATAGTGAGCAAACCCATGTCTTTAGCCTGGTAAAGGCTGTGCCCAGAGGTCAGGTGTTCACAGTGAGTGCCAGGCAGGGAGGTGCTTTGATTTTGTGCCCTACAGGTAGTATAGTTTTGCTCACATCAGGTGTTTTTTTCTGGCCAGCTCTCTATCCAGTCACCAACTAGCCATATTTGGTCATATTATGGACAGTGAAAGGCCTGAGATAAAACCATTAGACTGTGGGACTGGTAAGGTGCCTCTGTCAGAGGACAAGGCTGGGGACAAAGCATATTGCAGTTCATGCTGCTATGTCAGTAGTGAGATCTATGGTTCTCCTTCCTGAGGTATGTGATGAAACATGGTGACTGATGCAAATACAAATGTATCCACACAGCCTTAACCTACATGAATGGGAAATTAAGTCTGAGGGACAACACAGTGTTGACATGAAATGTGTTTTCCAGTAGAACTATGCTGGAAATAACATTGCAGAGGTGAAGTGAGGCTCCTTTCTTGGCTGGGTGAGAGGTACACACACCATGTTTAGTACTGACCCTGAGCTGCCATGGCTTTCAGCATATTTCGCAGGAGTTCAGTGTACTTCCTATTTCTGCATAGGATATGTCTTGTTTGACACCAAGAATTGCAGCTCATGCTTGGAAATCATAGAATCATAGAATCAGTCAGGGTTGGAAGGGACCACAGGGATCATCTAGTTCCAACCCCTCTGCCATGGGCAGGGACACCCTACCCTAGAGCAGCTATCATATCATAGTATCATAGTATCATCAAGGTTGGAAGAGACCTCACAGATCGTCAAGTCCAACCCTTCACCACAGAGCTCAAGGCTAGACCATGGCACCAAGTGCCATGTCCAATCTTGCCTTGAACAGCTCCAGGGACGGCGACTCCACCACCTCCCTGGGCAGCCCATTCCAGTGGCCAATGACTCTCTCAGTGAAGAACTTTCTCCTCACCTCGAGCCTAAACTTCCCCTGGCGCAGCCTGAGGCTGTG